>JARVZY010010520.1:32500-45683 GCA_030686995.1 Artemisia argyi | reverse complement strand
GGGAAAGTGACGAAGGGAACTGACGACAGACGAAGTCACAAAACAACAAACCAAATAGGAATCTTCTAAAAAGAAAGCAAAAACAAAAGCAAAACAAATAAACATTGAAAGCATTGACTTACCATTGACGATCAAACTCCACTTTATATAAACAGTCTAGTGAAGCAACAAACACACTTATTTTTCGCCGATCATCATTATCCCTCTGGTGAATATCTCTTTTTCATATACATTTTCATTCTAGTTATATTTATATGATTCCTTATTATTAATTTTGTAACTCATAGTTTATAGTATCACTGAAATTGGGGTAAATTATAATGCGTGTTAGTTTGTTTCTTATCTAAACTTACTTATCAGCATCGCAGCAAAGCGACCCGCTTCTATAAAACAATAAATTACTATAGTTTTACGCATAGTGAAAGTGAAAATAATACTAGTTTGATCAGGAGTTAATTGGAGTAGTAAAATGTGCTTTTGTGTATACCAATTAATTAGTAGTAGTAAAATGTTAATTGGATTTTTACCCAAGCTAACTTATTTAATATCTATTACTGTATTGTTTGTTGTTGTGATGTATATCTTAAGGAATGTGTTTTTATGTTTAGTGTTTGTTATAGTAATTTTATGTATCTTTTTATGTTTAGTCATCCTTCTTTATTTATTTATTTATTATTATTTTTTATTTTATTTTTAGTACTATTTAAAGTTATGGTTTCAATTTTTAAGTGCTAATTTGGTGATTTTATAGGTAGATTAAAGGCTGTATTTAATGTGTAGCACTTTAGAGCATTTTGCATTTTTTTTTCCCTAAACAATACTTTTTAAATGCTACTTGAAGAAGCATCTAGGATTTTTTATTTTATTTATTTATTTTTTATTTTTATTTTTTTTTATTATTATTTTTTTTTTCTGGTTATGTTACACTCTATAATAACTGATACATCTACCTTACCGAACATATTTATAAGCAGTTTTGCCAAACATACCCCAAGTGATTAATGGTATATAGTGTTTGGATGAAGTCATGAAACTGCTTATGTAGTTGTTAATAGTAAAAACAGTTTAGAATAAGTTAGCATGTTTTAATCGTATAAAGCAGCTTAAAATATGAATCCCAAACACTCTCAAGGTACTAGTCAAGTTATATTGATTTGAATGTGCATTTCCGTGATCATTGAGTTGATATTGCTTATTACTGAATAAGTGACTATGGTTAAGAGATTAAATCTGCCTTAAAAAAACATATCAATGGGGTAAATTTGGCAAAAAGTACTTTTGTTTGCCACCGAACAAAGTAAAAAGGGCATGTTTGTCATGATCTTTTGGAGAGTCCTTATTTACTACTCAACTATTTGCTTAGTGTCATATAACAAGGCTTCAAAAGATATGTGGTAATTTAGGATGGTTATTCACTGTTTTTAACTTGCATAATCATAGTTTATGTTTTTCCTTTGATTGATAAGTATTCATATTTTTTTCATGAAAAATGTGCTTTAAATGTAATTTTAGTTTTAGTTGTAATTGTAGTCACTGATTATACATTTTATAATGTTAAATTACAGCTGAAAACAACGCTATTCGATGGTTAAGACAGTCGACGTGTATGGATTTCCCGGATTAGAACCCGCAGACAAAATCAAGACATTTCTAGAAGGGCATACGGGTATTGGTAGTATCGAGGCTCTAGAGGTCAAACAAAAAAATGGAGGGAGACGAGCGTATGCAACAGTCCAGTTCACAACCAGAGGAGAAGTAGATTACATTATAGACTTGGCTAGTAGGCGTTTATGGTATGGTACATCTTATTTGAAAGTTCGGGAAAGGGATATGGACCTTTGTAAAGAAACCTAGACACTATGCACTCGAAATGGATGGTGTAACTCTTCACTTTGGTTGCCAGGTGTCAAAGCAGGTTTTGTCGGTGTTACATACAATGAAAAATGCATCAGTGAAATTTGGTTTTGGAGCAAGGAAGTTGTACTTTGGTGTCACAGAATATGGTGCTAGTTACAAGCTGCAACTCTCGTATGAGAATATATGGCAAGTTCAGTTTCATCGTCCGTGTGGCCTTACTTCAAGTTTTCTTGTTATTCAGGTCAGTTGTTACTGTTAGGGCTGTTCAAACTCAGCTATTTGATATTTCGGATTCGGATACTCTATTTTGAAATCTGATATTCGTATCCCGAATTTCGAGTAAGCCGAAAATACGAATTTCATAATTCTGTACTCTTATACAAGTTTTTTTTTGAAAACTCAAATGTATTTATTACAAACTAAAAGAAAAACAATATGAAAGAAATGTAGTTTTCTGGATTTTTGGATATTTAGATACAACGTATGTTGTTTCTTCTGTTTGTCTTGTGATTTTAAATCAAAATGTGAATATGTTTTATCTTGTGTCCCTCACTAATAAAACGTACTTTTTAAGATCTCTTAAAGACTATTCAATAAAACAAATACACTAATAAATACGAAGCTAGTGTATTAGATAGATGTTTATGCAGTTAATAAACTAAAAGTATTGCCATGTAATAAAACAAATACACTAATAAGATTTACAAGCAGAATCATTATGTTTGAATAGTTTGGTCCCTCATTTCATGTTTCATAATTGGCATCAACATATCTGATTCTATGTACTAATAAGATAAAGCATTAGAGCTTTATTATATTTTTCTTAGAGCTAAGTCAAATCCTCATTTTATCTGTAGCTATTTGGTGCTCCTCGAATTTTTAAGAAAGTTGAAAACAACGTGTTCAGCTTCTATCGAGAAGAGCCTGATGATCAGTGGGTTAGAGCTACTGACTTTACTTCATCTGCGTCAATTGGTCAATCATCTCATTTGTGTCTAGAACTTTCACGCGATATTGATCTTAATCTTCGTGACTACTTCCCATACTACGAAGAAAGTATCAGTCCATTCAATCTAAGGACTGGTCATAGTTTTTCTCAAAGGTCAGACGCAAAGCTAGTCCCAATAGTAGGTCCTGCCCCAGGTGTTTGTCTTCCTTACAATATTGTTTTCAAGATATGTGCATTGGTTCAGCATGGTTGTATTCCGGGACCCGTACTTGATTCCAAATTCTATGAGTTGTTGGACCCACAAAGGCGAGAGCGAGACTTGGCTTCAATTGAATACGTTCTTGAAAAACTTTATTATTTGAAAGATTGTTGTTATGAACCTGTGAAGTGGATCACTGAAGAATACCGGAAAAATAGTATCCGGAAAATTAGTAGGCTAAGAGCCCCTGCTATCTCATTAGATCCTGATGCTGGTCTTGTGTATGTGAGACGGGTTCAAATTACACCATCAAAGGTGTACTTCTGTGGGCCCGAGATTAATGTGTCCAATCGGGTTTTACGCCATTATTCAGATTATATTGATAATTTTCTCCGTGTATCGTTTGTTGATGAAGAATTGGAGAAACTTTATTCAACAGATTTATCCCCACGTGCAATTAGTCAAAATGCTGAAAGTAAAACTGGTATTTATACAAGGATTTTGTTGATTCTTAAGGATGGGATTGTAATAGGCGAGAAGAAATTTGAATTTCTTGCTTTTTCATCGAGTCAGTTACGGGATAATTCTGCTTGGATGTTTGCTGCAACTGGTAGAGTCAACGCTGCTAGTATAAGAGAATGGATGGGTGATTTTAGCCGCATTAAGAATGTTGCAAAATATGCTGCTAGACTCGGTCAATCGTTCGGTTCATCAAAGGAGAGTTTAAGTGTTGCACAATATGAAGTCGAAAAAATTTCTGATGTTGAAATAGTTAGAAATGGTACCAAGTATGTTTTTTCTGATGGCATCGGGAAAATATCTGCTGCATTTGCTCAACGTGTTTCGAAAAAATGTGGGTATGGATTTATTCCTTCTGCTTTTCAAATTCGATACGCGGGGTATAAAGGTGTCGTGGCTGTGGACCCCAGCTCAGACATGAAATTATCGCTAAGAAACAGCATGTCCAAATTTGAATCTGATAACACAAAGTTAGATATTCTTGCAATAAGTAAATATCAGCCGTGTTATATGAATCGCCAGCTCATCACACTTCTTTCTACTCTTGGGGTTCGGGATTATGTCTTTGAAAGGAAGCAAAAAGAAGCAGTTGACTTACTAGACGCGATCTTAAAAGAGCCACTGAAGGCACAAGAGGCGTTAGAGTTGATGTCACCAGGAGAAAACACCAACATTATGAAGGAAATGCTTTCGTGTGGGTATAAGCCAAATGCTGAACCATTTCTTTCAATGATGTTGCAAGTATTTCGTGCAGCAAAGTTGCTTGAAATCCGTACTAAAACGAGAATTTTTGTTCCTAAAGGAAGGGCAATGATGGGATGTTTGGATGAAACCCGTACACTTGAATATGGTGAAGTTTTTGTGCAATATTCAGGTGCAGGAAAAAGGCCATTGAGTGATGATCATAGTGGAATCATGTCAAACGAGTGCAAAAGTGTTGTTGGGAAAGTGGTGGTTGCTAAAAACCCGTGTTTACATCCTGGTGATGTACGAGTCTTGAAGGCGGTTGATGTTCCAGCATTGCATCATATGGTGGATTGTGTTGTTTTTCCTCAGAAAGGACAAAGGTATTATTTTTATGCCATTTGCTATAGTATCACTGTATGTTTATGTTTGGATTGTCTTTTGCTACTGTTCATACCTAATTACATGGGAATCTGATTACAGGCCTCATCCAAATGAATGTTCAGGAAGTGATTTAGATGGAGATATATACTTTGTGTGCTGGGATCCGGATCTAATTCCACCTAGGCAAGTCGAGCCAATGGATTATACCCCAGCTCCAAGTATTGAACTGGATCGCAATGTTACTATTGAGGTACATATGCTTTACTATGAATACTCTTAACTTCATTCTGGTTCTGTTACACAAGTTTTGGCTTCTTTTCGCTTCCTATTGCGCAACGTTTTGAAGCTATTTTACTGCAGGATCTTGGGCACTTTTGACTTAAATGCATAAAACTGAGGTCAATTTTGGCTTTTTTTAGTTAATGCCTTGGGTTTGTTTGGGAGAAGTACATATCCAAACAAGCTAAAACCAAAAACTGCTAAAGAAATAGCAAATCAAACGGGCTGGATTTGGTTGTGTTGATCCACTAACGTATTGCCATATTTTGTCGAATCTCATAACATAATTAATGTTCCATGACTTGATTGTGACACCTGTACTACTCGGATATGTTTGGTGCCACGTTTTCTTATTTTTATTAATACACATTTAAATTTTGATAGTTTCATTTTATATATTGCTTAATAAAAATCGCAAGAAAATTTAAAAAATCTGTGGGAACCTGTTTGACCTTTTTTATAAAATTTTCCCATTTTGACCCGTTACCCTATCTGCCTGTTTTGCCACATCTACCGGTTGTTTGATGTAAGTTATAAGATTATGTATAGAGGTTTGTTTTTTTCTTTTACTTTAATCTTATTAGAATCTTTTTTCTGTGATATCCACTTCAGGAAGTCGAGGAGTACTTCACAAACTACATTGTCAACGACAGTTTAGGAATAATTGCAAATGCCCACACAGTCTTCGCAGACCGGGAACCCCTAAAAGCAATGTCCAGACCTTGTGTAGAGCTTGCAAAGCTCTTCTCAATTGCTGTTGACTTTCCTAAAACTGGTGTCCCAGCAGAAATACCCGCAGATCTTCGTGTCAAAGAATATCCAGATTTCATGGAAAAACCTGACAAAACCACATACCAATCAGGAAATGTAATTGGGAAACTCTTTCGGGAAGTCAAAGACATCGCACCACAAAACAGCCCGGTCAACCCCTTTACACGTGAGGTGGCGAAACAGACTTATGATACTGACATGGAAGTAGATGGCTTTACGTACTATCTTGATGAAGCCTTTGACTTTAAAACAGAATATGATTACAAACTCGGTAATCTGATGGATTATTATGGAATAAAGACGGAGGCCGAACTATTAAGTGGTAGTATTATGAAAATGTCAAGATCTTTTGACAGAAGAAACGATGCTGAAGCAGTTGGTTTAGCTGTTAAGTCGCTAAGGAAAGAAGCCAGAAACTGGTTTAAAAAGGATAGGGGGGATTTAGATGACGGGGATGATAATGTCTACGCAAAAGCATCTGCTTGGTATCATGTCACGTATCATCCGGATTATTGGGGTAAGTACAACCAGGATATGACACGTCTTCATTTTTTGAGTTTCCCATGGTGCATTCATGATAAGCTCATTGAGATCAAGAGACGTAAAGTGGTTCTCAAAAGGTATGTTGACTGATTGGCTTCAAAGGCAGTTTAATACCGCACTGAATGTGGTATGACTATGTTCTTCAAGTTACCACGAGGTAAAGTTGGACTTGGTTTAAGCTATGTACGTACCTGCGCAACTGTCAAGGTGTCATAATGTCAGTTATTAGATTGTGTTTGTTTAAGTTTGAGTTTGATGTGAATATTGTTATTGCTTTTACTGTTTGAGGTCTCTCGCTAGTAACTTTTGGGCCAACTGATAATAATCCAGTCTTGGCTATCAGTGCAATTTGGAACTTGGTTTGATCAGCATGTAAAATACTATGCAAGTTTAGTGCCTGCTTTTTTTTACTTTCCTTCCTTCCCTTTTTTAGTTTATTTATTTTATTTTATTGATTTTTGATTGCTTAAATTAAGGTTTAGTTAGGACTAGTAATACTAGTTAGAGCCAACAACCTGATCGAAGAACTTCCGTTTCAAGCGAACGTGATAAATGATACTACGTAACTCTGATCTGTTTACTAAAAAACCATTTGAGTCTGGAACAGAATCTGGATTACTTGACGATTATCTGTTGATGTATAAAAGAATGTTCAACTTTACTGTGCACATTTGATCATCGTGACAAAATCTATCGTAATCAAGTGCATTCGTGTTGTCGATGAAGAAATGAAGAGCAAATTCTCTATCTAGACTAGTCGCTTAACTTTTTTACCTTTTCTAGACAAAAAAAATAGTGTTCTTCCCAAATTAACCGAGCGACTTGCGACTTTTTTTTTCTTTTGATAAAAAGTCGCCAAGTGGCATGTACTTTTTCTGCATATGTAAGCTATAAAAGGATGTACTTTTTGAGTAACCTAAGTTAAGCAATTTTTTTATACTTTGAGCGACCTTCCATTTTATCATTTTCGAGTAAAAATGCAAGACCCGAAATATTTGAACTATAATTTTTACGCCATTTTAAAATTATCCTAAGTTCGAATAATAAATAATATGTCATTTGAAAACTACCTTATAAAAAAAATGCATAATATAAGTTAATCCTAAACTAACTAAATTATAAACTAGTAACTAAACTAATTTACCTCCTAGCACTAACCGATTTTCCCTAGCCTTTCATATATGTTGTGTCGTGTGGAATAAAGATTATAAGAAACACAAAATCTATTCCTTAATATGAAAGATATTATACTCCCATTGACCTCATCACTGTACACGGTGTTGCCATATCTTATAAACACGTTTCACCTTTTTACACAAACCGTATATCTATCTTTTATACCATCTTTTGTACACGTATCTATTCAAAGCCAGAAACACACATTCACATACATCCTTTCTTTGCTGCCAAGAAAAGAAGAGCAGGTCGTGGGATTTCATTGTAGGTTCGAGCCTAGTTCTTTGTTCCATCGTTTTCTATTTCTAGTTGACACACAGGTTTGGGGTCTTTTCTTTTCTGTTTTCTATTTGACATATTACAGATTTAAACAAGAAAAATCATGCTAAGAAACCAAACTGAACCATGGTTTTACCTATGTTGTTGTCTCGTTAACAAAATTTCATAAAATCATAAACATATGCGCTTATGTGAACCTGTTTTGATGTTCGTTTTGTGACATGTTTGACACCCTTGTTCCAGCATACGTCGACCCATATCACAACCTGTATGAGCCTAATTAATCAGCCTAAAAGGTCACATGAAAATCATGAAACTATACGCCTATGTTAGTCTTTGATGTCGATTTTGTGGGCTGTTGGTGTCGGTTTTTGTGGACTGTTTTGGATATCCTTTTTCAGCCATTGGTCGACATGGTTATAACCACTTTGCAAGCCCTAAAATCTGTGATAAATGATCATTAATGATGCGTGTGAAACCTGGAAAACCTAGGCTGTTTTATCTTGCGAATACTATAATTTTTTGTGAAGGTTAGTCGCGTTTTTAGTTCGTTAAAAACTGGTTCGCGTGGGCTGTTTTTGGTGTGATGTTTGAGTGAGTTTAGAACCTGGTTATCACATGTTGCTATCGTATATTAGTGGTGTTGTATCACGTTTGTTGCTGCCCCGTTTAAACCCTCGCACCAGCCTTTAAAGTTGCCTCACCACATGTCCTTTTTCCCTAATTTTGCCTCGCTAATGTCCTGGTTTCGTTGGAGTTGTTTGCCGAGAGTGATATTGGTTTTGTCCTTGTGTTTGCTCACTGAAGTACCACCAAGAGTGTGTTTGGTTACTGCCTTGTATCTCGATGTGGATAGGGTCACCGAGGTCGGTCTACGATGCTCGCGATCAAATAGAACTTGGCGTAGGTCATTGACGTTGCACTTAAATAAGAAATAAAGAAAGACATAAAGCATGCATAGTAAATAAATTAAGATATTAAGTTGTAGGCTTTTATGTAAGCATGAGACATGCATGCAAATATATATGTGAAATACATATTCGATATGGCTAAATTTAGCCTAAACTTTGACTATTTTCACATTAGGCCCTAGATTTTGCTAAAATGACATATAAAACCTTAAACTATGATATTTGTCGTGTTAAACCTTTAAGTTAACCTATTATCTTTGGCTAATTAATGATTATTACCCTAAAGTACTAATTACGGAAAATTACTAAAAATGGAAAGTCTCAAAAATAGAAAGAAACCTAAAATGTGTGATCTAATTAAAATGAGCTTATAAGTAATACGTGATCATTAATTCGTATAGGTTCTGTGAAGGAGTAGCTTCGGTTTCTGTTTGCTTTTGAGATATTTTGCTTGCTGTGATAAGGTACAGATATTCTACCATTTTTCAGCAAGGGTGTTCTCTCTCTCTCTCATGACTTTTCGATCCTTAACTTTGATTCATTTTCTTTGATATGCTTCGTTGATATGATCCTTTGCTATGATTCGTTTGATGTGATCCTTTGATATAATTCGTTGATATGCTTCGTTAACATGATCTTTGATATGCTTGATTATATGATATGATTTGATTCGTTTCGTTCTTATGCCCGAGTTTTTAACTACTCATGGAGGTACCATGGGTGTGTCATCGAGGCACCGATGGCATGACACTTTCTGTGGAGGTGTGATTGATCCACGGCGTCCCCATTCGATATGATATGTGATCACTTGGCCATTTAACGTATGTGTAGCCCTCTCATGCGAGCAGGACCATGTATGATTTTGTTTTGCAGGGGGCATATGGATGCATCCTAGGCTTTGTTTCGTTTCGTTTCGTAGCGTGATGGTTGTACGTGCTCTGTACCCACACACCTTCGGGAGTGTGCGCGGCTCCATGTACCGAGAGTTGTCTCTCTCCGTATCCTTTGATATGTGGTATTGAGAGGTCTTCCTTCTCCGTATCCTTTGATATGTGATTATGTGATTTCGAGACCTATTCGAGTGGCTCGGGTAGGTCGGTTCGTGGCTTTCCTATATTTTGCTATGTCTATTCGAGTGGCTCTAGTAGACATGCCTTTGTTGATACGTGCTCATTATTTCTCCTATGATTATGCTTATGTGATACCTCTTTGACGTTTCATTTCCTTGTGACTTGTGATACACTATGCCATCTTTGATCTTTCTTCATTTCATTTGCTTATTACTTTGCTTTGCATATATATCTGTTCACTGAGCTTTTTAAGCTCAGCCGCGTTTTCTTTTCCATGCGGCAGGTAATTAAGCGGGGCATCGGGCATGAGTGATGAGAGTAGGAGCTCGGAAGACCATGCTTAGATTTTCCTTTGGTTATGGAATTATGTTTAAGACTTATGTTTCGGATATTTCATTTCAGTTCAGTTGGGATTTTGTAAGATTTGGAAGTCAAAATGTTTCTTGACTTATTTGTATGTATATTAAGTCTTCCGCTTGTGTTTTTATGCTTTGTATGACACCATAATGTGACATTTTTGACCCTTACCGGGTTGGGGTGTTACAAAAAAAGTTAAACATCAGATATTAATATTTTATTCTTTTTGTCCCCCAACAACAATCAAGCGACCTAAACAATTTACGGCTATGTACTTTAAGCGATTTTTTTTTGCCTTTCTAATGTTACATTTTGTACTTCTTTTTGAAAAAAGTATAAGTATTTTAATTTATTTTTAACACATTTTTTATAAGAAGTAACTTGAATTTTTTATTTGTTTATTATTATTATTTAAAAAAAAAAAAAAAAAAAAAAAAAAACACACAAAACACTTTCACCTATAATAGTTCTCATCTTTAAGATCTATTTTTTTACGTTTGAAGATCAAGATTGGGTGTGTGATTATCGAACGACATATAAACGTGTTTTTCGAGCGACACCCAAACACTACACCCATCTTCTTCGATTGTTGTATACTCGAGCTCCTAACTTTAATAATGTTTTATATTAGGTATTTTACTGTTATTTTAACTCTTATACTTTTATTTTTATTCTAATAATCATGCATTTTGTAATCGAGTTACTTGATGTATGTGTTTTTCTTGTTTGTTATTACTGTATTTTACAGCAACTAGATTTGGTTATTTTTGCAAATATGATGTCTCTTTGTTTGCCCCAAAAATATGAGCATTTATGTCTATTGGTGTACTTTGTAATATAGCATTGTTTAATGCTATCAATGTAACGTTAAACTGTCAAACAAAGCTAAAAATATGAGCATTTATGCATATTGGAGTGCTTTGATTCTAAAGTAACTAGAAGGGTGCCCGCGCAATGCGGCGGCTGGTACCGGTGACTATGCTTGTGGTGAGCAAATATTTTTCATTTTAAACCTTCCTTATTTAGTATTGTCTCAAATACTTTAAAACGTATTAGATATATGTTTTTTAAAAGTATAATATTTAAATTATTAATAGTGTTGTGTGTGTTTAGAAGTTGAGATGAAACTGTGTTAGTTTGTGGGTTAGTTTGTAGGCTTTATATATATATGAAATATGCATTAAAAGGTAGTTATAGTATAGACGTTTCTTTTTTTAAAATCACATTGCATTTTTTTTTTAATTGGGTTGTTATATCACATTCATTAAATGGCCTAATGCAAGTTAATGAGGTTTATAAATATTAGTGGCTTTTACAATTAAAGATATTAAAATTCATAATGTAACTTAACTCCTAATATTTATATATAGTTAAGATCCTTCCAATTAAAGAAATGTTTTTGGTCTTATTTTTTTAAAACTTTCTTTTTAGAAATGGCCTAAATACATTATAATGTAGTTAAGATGTTTGGCACGACCTGTTTCAATGGATCGTTGTTATTCACTTTATAATAGCTTTTAAACTAGCTTTTGTTTTTGTTCTTGTAGGAATATGAAGCGAAAGTGATCATTAGAAGTAAACTGAATTACTTTTCTTTAATAAAATCCAAACTGGATCAAAAACGAAGAAATTTGTTTCGGAATACTTGTTTTGGTAAATGGTTGGACCTTTCTTATTTTGACTACGAACGACATATGATTGATTATATGTTACAAAAACAATGTTCTCCGAATGATGCTCATTATGATACGCCCATTGTATATTATGTGGAAGAACGTCCTCTACATTTCGGTCGTTCAGAATTTTCTCTTATCACTGGTTTTTGTTTTGGAAATGTAAGAGTTAGCTCATATAAATTAGGACACCTCAATTTTAGGTCAAGGGTTTTCCCACGCCGTGTAGTTTCAAAAGTTACGAACATAGATATTCTTGGTCTAATTGAGTATGAAGATGCATTTGGTATTATATGCGACGAAGACGCAGTACGTCTTTGTCTATTGTTAGCATTGGAGGTTATCTTTATGGGCAGATCATTGATTCAAGAAGTTGATGATACACTCTTCCAATTGATTGAAAACCTTGATGACTGGGATGCGTTTCCATGGGGAAGGGGGGGGGGGGGGGGGGGGGGGAGCACATTTGGAGACATCTCTATGATCAAATTTTGGATGTGGCGTCAAAACACAAGTGGGATTTCCTTCAAGGTATTGACAAAGACCAAAAGTTTGTTCCAACATATATGATTTCAGGCTTTGTTTGAGCTTTCAAGTTTAGTATTTTTTTTTTTTTTTTTTTTTTTTTTTTTTGTATCAATATAGACAGTGTATGTTACTTATGTTATGTTTTTTTCACTGAACATGAAGCATTCGTTAACATTTTATAGATATGGACACTGGAGTCATTTGAAAAAAGCATTCTTTGGCAGAATAAAGTGTCAGAAATGATACCAAGAGGAGTAGCGTGGTCAATGAATGCAACATTTGAAATATCAGATTATAAGTTTCTTTTTGAAAAGGTAAAACTCTTCATCAAACTTGTCTTATTAATGCAATCCATTATTATAAATTAAACTTTTAAAATATATATATATATATATATATATATATATATATATATATATATATATATATATATATATATATATATATAGTGTTGTATTCAATGCAGTACCATTCTTATATACAGTACTTTACAGTACCAATCTTGACCAATCAGAATTTAATAAATTAACTTTTATTTATTTAATTCATGTTATTATCCAAGGGTATCAATGGTATTTACTAATTACATTTTCTTGAAATTCCTCCATATTTTTTGGAAACTGATTTCACAAATCAGTTCTCCTTTTCTCTCACATTCTTATCTCTTCTTCAAACCCTAGCCTCCACCCACAACCATAAACACGATCGTCCTAAAGGACTGCCATCGCCATCGGAACCACATGTATCTCTCCCTTCCTCTAGATCTAACCGCCGCTCAGTTTCTTCATCACAAATTCCCTAGAAAAATCGGATTTGTTTTAATTCGAAAAGCATGTTTTGAATTGGGTTCGTAATTTTCAATAAAGTGCGAACCTGGTAAGTTTGTCTCATACGTATTTCGATTACAAAGGGTTTGTGATTTTGTTTTGGTAACAACTAATATCTTAATCAGGTTCCATCTTTAAGCGTGAATTTAATATCATATACTCTATATGGATGTTTAT
>JARVZY010010520.1:0-27500 GCA_030686995.1 Artemisia argyi | reverse complement strand
GCCAACTCTATTCGGTTGAATCTCCCCGATGTTAACACAATCAACAATGCATTTGGCATATGCTTGCTTTTTTCCATGGAAATATTTATTTGCTTTTTTCCATAAACTTTGTAAACAACACTTGGCATATGTTTTATTCGGTTCAATATTTTCACTTTTAATAGACTTTGCATGTTGATTATGTGATTAATATGTATATTATAAGCAACACAAGAACTATTTGTACACATTAAAATGAAAAAAACAACATTAAAACAAGCATGCTCGAATGCACAATTTTGCATTCGTCTGTAAAGGCATATGATCATACATTCATACTCAAATACAACAACTAATTATTTTGAATGTGCCTCTTCGGTACATACATACACATGATTCTTGATTCAAGAACAATAATACTAAACAAGTTATAAATAATCAAAGATTTATTTTCTACAATTTGCATTAATTACTCTTGAGCTAAGTACGTAGCATGAAATGTATGTGTTTGACAATGTTAAATCTTTCTTGAAATTCACTGGCTGGGACATATGACTGAAACCTGACCTCTTGTGCAAGTTCTCATTTGTGGGTGGCTGAATGTCCGATCTGATCAAGTGGTGTGTTGAACCCTCAGATCCGTCAACGAGATAGTAACTCACAGAGAGTGAACGATAATGGTTGTGAAACATGTGTTTCTTCAAGGCATGCATTACAAATGATGTTTATATAGTTGAGAATATGATAATATTTTGGAAAGTATAAAATATAAAAAATCTTATTTTATTTTCACAAATCATATATATACGATTGGCAGTTTCACAATTCATATACAACTGTGGTTCTTAGACATTTGGTGTGTTTCCTAAGTTTCAAATATTTTCAAAGACAACTCTTGCAACTTGGTGTGTTTAAAATATTACTAAAATTTGTCTAGATTACAATTAAAATTACTACCAAACCGTGTTTCAGTTTCAAGTCACTTATTACAATTCATGTTTCCTATAATAGTTTTTAAGTTTTTTATAATAGTTTCCTATAATAGTTTTTAAGTTTTCAAAAATTTTAAAAATCCATGAAGAAAAGCAATAAAACAACAAATTTACGAAGATAAATAAGAGATTACGATGTACCAACCTCAAGATGATCATCAACATCAACATTTTTTTCATTAAAATTGAAAGTTTATGTTGTTTAAATAGTAGAGAATAAAATCATGTTTTGGAAAGTATTTATTTTCACCAATGATAAAGCATGAATATGCATGTAAATATATGTAGCCGTGTATATAAATATATGTAGCCGTGTATATAAAGCATGAATATGCATGTAAATATTAACCATTTATCTGATGTAAAAGTATTTTTTTTTAATTATTTTTTTTTAGAAAGTGTTTAAAGTGTTCAGCGGCATAATGGAAAGTATTAACAATGTATGTGATGTAAACGTGTTTATTTTTTGGAAAGTTTCTACTTTCCTTTGCAAGCCTTTAATGTAGAGTTTCGACTTTACTTTGCAAGCAATAAGAGCATTGACTAATTCATTTTCACAAGGGCATTATGGGGATTGACCAAAAGTTAAGTTTTCATTTTTCCACTTTGACCGGTTTGTCTTTATAAATAGTATATATATATATATATATATATATATATATATATATATATATATATATATATATATATATATATATATATATATATATATATATAGTGGGGTTATAATAAAAAATATGTTATAATAAAAAGTGTAGGAAGACATCCTAGCCATTGGATCAAAACCATCTAGATCAAAAAGGGCGGTGGCAATTTTGTAAATACTGGAAACATCAGGGGCAATTATATAATATTCTATTTTACACAACCATTCATTACACACCTGAACAATTCATTCGATCTAATATTCTCTTTCTAAAATTTCACAATTTCTCTCTCTAAAATTTCACACACGTCTTCATCATATTTCTTTCAAATTGGATCAGAATCAAATCATGTCATCACAATCGAATTATTAAACAAAGTTAAAATCTAAAACATTCTAATCATAATCGAATCGTTATTGCATCATTGTGTTAATGATGTTGACAACGAATCTACCACATCGTATGCACCTCTGTAAGTTGATTTATGAAGCCTAATTTTGTTAGTTTTGATATACCAAAGTCTTGTTTTTTTTATTTTTTTTTTATTTTTTTTTTATCAATTTAAGTTTGTTATTTTTAATATAATGAAGTAGGCTATCAAATCTGTTCAAGAGTGTGTGTATGTATATGTTTATGATTGCTGCATACAAGGTGTTTGATAAAATATCTCTATGAGACTTTATAACTGTGGTGCACAAACTTTACATTCTAATGCACTTATAATGAAACTATGATGCACTAATTTTGAATTGAGATGGAGTTGGTGTTCAGTTGTCGCATGTAAGGATGAAATAGGCTAAACATAGGTTGTTTATGTATGTAAACTTGTTTGTATGTCTGATGCACTGGAATTTGAATTGAGATGCAGTAGGTGTTCAATTGTCACATGTAAATGATGAAGTAGGCTAAGCATATGTTGTTTTATTTGTATAAACTTGTTTATATGCTTGGATGTATGTATGATGTACTGGAATTTGAAGTGAGATGCAGTAGGTGTTCAGTTGTCGCATGTAAGGATGAAAAAGGCTAAGTGTAGGTTGTTTTATGTGTGTAAACTTGTTTGAATGATTGGTTGTATGTCTGATGCATTGGATATCGAACTAAGATGCAATAGGTGTTTAGTTGTTGCATTTAAAGGAAGAAGTAGGCTACGCGTAGGTTGTTTTATGTATGTAAATGTGTTTGTAGTCTTAGTTGTATGTATAATGCATTGGAGTTTGAACTGAGATGTAGCAGGTGTTTAGTTCTCACGTGTAAGGATGAAGTAGGCTAAGTGTAGGTTGTTTTATGTATGTAAACTTATTTGTATGCTTGCTTGTATGTATAATGCACTGGAATTTGAATTGGGATGCAGTAGGTGTTCAGTTATCGCGTGTAAAGGATGAAGTAGGCTAAGCGTAGGTTGTTTTATGTGTGTAAATGTGTTTGTATACTTGGTTGTATATGTGATGCACTGGAATTTGAACTGAGATGCAGTAGGTGTTCAGTTATTGCATGTAAAGGATGAAGTAGGCTAAGCGTAGGTTGTTTTATATGTGTAAATATGTTTGTATGCTTGGTTGTATATGTGATGCAATGAAATTTTAACTGAGATGTAGTAGGTGTCCAGTTATCACGTGTAAAGGATGAAGTAGGCTAAGCATAGGTTGTTTTATGTGTGTAAATATGTCTGTATGCTTGGTTGTATATGTGATGCACTGGAATTTGAACTGAGATGCAATAGATTTTCATATGTTTTAGAATGATGAAGTGTTGCAGTAGGTTCTTATATGTGGCATATAAGGTTAGAATAGGCTACACATACGGTGTATTACTTGTCAAAAAGTGTTTATAAGTGTGTTTTTATGGATGATGCATTTGGTGTCATGAAGTGATGCAGTACTTACATGTTTGTGGCATATAAGGTTAGATTAAGGTGTATTGCGTGCAGAGTGTTTTATGTGTCAAAAAGTGTTTGTGTGTATGTCTTTATGCATGATGTAGTTGGTGTGATGAAATGATGCAGTAGGTACTTGTCTGTGTCATATGAGGTTAGATTAGTTTACACACAGTGTGTTTTATTTATCGAAAAGTTGGAATGAAATTGATATTTTTCTTTTAAACTCAATCTACAGTGAGATTGTTTTCATGGGTAAAGGCATATAAGTAGAAAGGATGATGGTGTTTTGAGGATGAATTAAAGAAAGAAGGTGCGGGCCAAAAAGTACAAATCTAACTGTTGCGAGCTTAGTACACGGCGAGAATAATTCTTACAATCATGAATAAGAAAAAGGAAGAAATCTTGGCAGCAACAGAGGCATAAAACAAGCTGCAAAAAGAGAATTCCAAATCTCTAGTACTAGACGATTGAATCCAATTGAAACACGGATTTCATAAAAGGATTCTTGAACACGTAGCAAAGATTCTCGGTTGATAATTAAAAATACAATGTTTCGTTACTACTGAATTACTTTTCACTGTATGATGTACCTAAAAACTTATGTCTGCATCACAGTGTTATGTTTGAAGGATTTGTGACATTTATAATTGAACTACTTTTAAATACATGCTCTGTATCGAATGCTCCTTTTAAATATTTTTAAAATTCTACTGCATCATAATATTGTTATACTGCATCAGAATGTTATCATATTACATCATCATAGTGTTATCATACTGCTAAAATACAATATAGTTTTACTGCATCACTATGTTACTCTATTGTATCATAAAGTTAATTTACCACTAGATCACAATGATTTACATAATTCTGCTTGTCAATGTTATCATATTGCTGCATGAAAATAATACTTTACTACATCACTATATTATTCAACTGCATCATATTATATATTTTACTGCATTACAATGTAAATTTTAGTGCACCACAATGTAAACTTTACTGCATCACAATGTATATTTTACTACTTCATAATATACTAAACAAATAACATAATGCAGTAACTATTATGCATGAATAGAAACACACTGAATATATTTATGAAAAGCTGAGATACTATTATATTGATTTTTGGTAATAAATGCTATACATCTTAGAACTGAAAATATGTCTTTTAAGTATTGCTTTAATATCTATACAGTACTTATTGTGAATTTAAAAAATAATACTTAAATTATGCTTTAAGGTGGTGCGGGTAGATCCTTTAAGACCAGCTCTTGTTGGCTATACTAGTTTCTTGCTTTTCTTTGATAGTGGCAATTTCAATGGACTTGTTCTGGAATTATGGCATTCTTTTTCTCCACATACACTACATATCCCCCTCTTATTACTTTCTTCTTTTTCCGGTTCAGCTCTTTACTTTGATCACTGAACGAGGTGGCTTTCATCCATCATCAACAAACATTTTGTCCAAACTGGTGTCTTGTAAGGATACACGAGTCATTTCTAACATGTTAATCCCTGCATGATTTGTGAATATGAAAACCGGTAATGACTGCAAACCACACCCAATACATATTGGATTAGAAATCAGCCACGTTATAATTTTCAAAAAATATAATATTCACACTGTTAAATCTAATCATCAAACAGAAACATGTTACATGTTATATTGTGATTCACTGGATAAAAAACTATGATGCGGTAGATTCAGACAATGTGATGCACTGGATATGACAGTGTAAAATTACTGCATCACAGTGTAAAAACCTGATGCATCATAATGTTTATTTCTAGTGCATCACAGTGTAAAACCCTTGTGCATCACAGTGTATAATATAAAACTGTGAAAAAATATATAAGGAATTAAATAGAGAAAATGATGAAGTATGCTAAAAACTTGTGTTTTTGTTACATACCTGATAAAATCATTGCTGTGAAAAACTAATATAAAGAATACTATAGGAGAAACATTATCTACTCATTACATAAACAAAAAAAGCTTTTAGATACATATTTGCCGAAAACAAAAACCTACTGCATTCGTATTTCATAACAACCAAATCACACACACAACTAGACATAGAAGCCTTTTCTACTAAAATAATGACCAAAACAATTAAAAGTTAAAAGCTTATGCATCACAGTGTAAACTTAATACATCAGATGTAAAATGATGTAAAAGTTAAACACTTATTTTAAACTATTTCTGATATAAGTGTGTACGCGAAATTCAGAAGCTAAACACTCGTCACAAAAAAAACTCTTAACTAAGCACAATGTATAGCATCTTTACAGTAAAGGCATCATCCATTCAGATATAGATACAAACACTTTTCCACAAGTAAAACACACTACAAGTATCATAATCGAACATTATTTGCCACAGAACATAACCTATTGCATCACTTCCATTATATCAACTACATCATCCTTTCAAAATACAAACACAAACACTTTTCAACATCTAAAACTAGCTACATGTATTCTAACTGAACATTATTTTCCCCAAAATTTAACCTACTTCATAACTTCTTTACATCAAATGCATCATCTTTTCACATACAAACACAAACACTTTCCATAAGTAAAACATACTATAAGTATCCTAAAAGAACATTATTTGCAACAAAACATAACGTACTGCATCACATCTTAACATTAATTGCATCACACATACAATTACACACAGTATAAAATTGACAGTTGATGCATCACAGTGCAAAGTTACACACCTAGAGCATCCGCTTTTCAAAACAACTGCATCACAATATAAAATTAATAGATGATGCATCACAGTGTAACATTAGTGCATCAGAGTTATAAAATGTCACTAAGACATTTTATCATACACCTTATATGCAGCTTTACTAAACACATTTCGTATGTATTTTTTTCTATTCTAAACACATTGAATATAACATATTTAGATCAATAACAATACAAGAAATGATTTCTATATTCAGTGCATCACAGTTTTAGTAAAAAGTTCATCAAAAGGTGAATTAACAACTCGTGCATCACAAAACGAAACTAGCGCATCACAGTACAAAACCAGTGCATCATAGTTATAGAATAGCATGTAGACATTTTATCAAACACTTGGTGTGCAAGTTTCATATACACGTTTTTAATCTAGTTTTTTTCTCAAACACATAATCAAAATAAATCAATAACTCAAAAAACCGAACAAATTACTCAAAATAAATCAGTAAACATCATATACATCCAACGAAGATCAATATATCCATATTAATGGACAATAACAGTTAACTACAATTAAAAAACTTACTTTCAAATTGAATATGTGCAATCGAAGATCATTACTAATTGATGAGTTAATCGACATTTCAAAATCGGTTGGTACTGATTGAATGGCGTGAAGCTACGGTGGTTAATGGTGGTAGATATAAGGTGGTGGATGGTGGTAGGAACAGTGGTGAAACAACTAGTGAGAGCGTGGTGGTGCGAATCGAGGATTTGGATAGAACAAAGTGAATGAGGTTACTGGTGAAAGAGGTTGGGGAAAATGAATGAAAAAAAGAATAAATAAAAAAAAGAGTATATAAATCCCTAATGGTGAAATGACAAAATACCCCTTGGGGAAAATTTAGAGTACGGGGGTTGGAGTGACAGGTGTCAAGCCATTGTTCCTTCCTAGGCTTTTTATTATAAGGAGCTTTTTATTTTAACCCACACACACACACACACAGATATATATATATATATATATATATATATATATATATATATATATATATATATATATATATATATATATATATATATATATATATATATATATATATCTATGTATGTATGTATATATATTAATGTATATATATATATATATATATATATATATATATATATATTAATGTATATGTAATATACATTAATATATATACATACATATATATATATATATATATATATATATATATATATATATATATATATATATATATATATATATATATATATATATATATAGTGTAACTTTCTTACGAGAACCACTTTTATCTGCAAAAACTGCGAGAACCACTTTTTAGCCATTGGATTAATTGATCAATGGTCAAAAATTAATGTGTCATATTATGTAAATAGTTAAAAAAATTTGGTCATTATTTGTAAAGTACAAAGGGTATTATAGTAATTATATTCCTATTAAATGTCCCCACTAATTAAGGAGTTATCAATGATAATTAGGTAAACAAAAATATACGGTTCATTCCTCCTCCTCCCTAACTGCCGCCTCCTCCATAATCGATCCAGATTTACGAAAACAGATGGCTCAACAATCATTTGATCGCTGCTTAAAGGAAAAACAACCACAACGTCCAAATATAGATAAGGTTGTCGCAAAACTTGAAGAAGCATTAAATTGTATTTTATAGATCTGATTTGGATGTTTGTGGTGATGTCAAAGGCATGGGTCAAAGATGTACATCGGACTCTCCACACAAATGTGAAAGAACAGGTATGTTGAATATTTGAAGAAATTAATTATATTTAATTGTATTTTATAGATGTGATTTGGATTATAATATATAGCCATCAATTTTTTTACTTGGTATTGTAATGAACAATGAAGTAAGATTTCTGAAAGTATATTTTGGTCTATAGGTTGTATTATATGGCCACATAATCGGCTGAGATGTTGATAGATAAAATTATATGGTATTGATAGATACAATTACACGTTTTAATCTATACATGTAGTTGTGGGTCGGTTAAAAAAACATATACGTTTTGTGTTTAGATTATAAATCATATATAGATGAGTAGATTTGTCTTTTGATAACAAGATAATAATATTATTGTCGGTGGAGGAAGGGTAGATCTCACAATCGTTATTTTATTTAGATAACATTATTTTGGTGGCTTTAAACTGAATATGCACATTACAGATGTTTGTGTTGGTAAGTTTGAGAACATGTATGTTGATATAAACATGTATGTTCAAAATCATATATGTTTATAAGATGATCATAGAATTAGGCTCTAGTTGGTTTGTTTGATAAATGGAATGCTTCAAACATGTATGTTTTAAAAACATGCACGTTTAAAAACATGTATGTTTTTTTTTTTTTTTTTTTTTTTTTTTTTTTTTTTTTTTTTTTTTTTAGTAAATGTAATTATTTCTTATTTCAAAGACTTCGTGTTTGCAAAACAAGTATGTTTCCTAAAACATACATGTACTCATGAACATGTATAATTTTTAATAATATTATTGTTGCTAATTTTTGTACTTTTCTTTCTACCAGGTGTAATTACAAGAATGTTCACGGCTACAAGTATGCATATATTCCCGACTTTTGAAAAAATGTTGACGGCTACTCGTGCGCATATGTCCATTTGTATTGAATATTATTAGTGCTCACGTGTATAGATCGATCAGATGCATGTATTTATGCCTTTAAAAATTTGTATTTCAATCGATATTGAACTTTGTATATAACATTTATGTGCTTGGTTTGTCATAAATTTCATTATATTAAAAAACTTATATGCACCTTGAAAGGGAAAAAAAAAACATGTACGCACCTTAAATATTTGGTAAAAAAACATGTATGCACTTTTGCCTATTTGAATATATAAACACATAACATGCATGCACCGATAACATGTTAACATTTAAAAAAAAAAAAAAAATCTTGAATTTTGATATTTATTAAAAACGGGAATTATAAAAAAAACAAAAATAATATGAAAATGTCTTTTACTATTATACCCTTTTGAATTAAATAAAAATAACAAAATAATATGGAGCATTAAATGATGTACATTGTGTATTATTAGTTGTAAAAATGTGGTTTTCGCAGTTCTTGCAGATAAGGTGGTTCTCGTAAGAAAGGGACCATATATATATATATATATATATATATAAGAATAGATGGGAGCGTCGTAGATCAATCACACCTCCAAAGAAAGCGTCATGCCATTGGTGCCTCAATGACATGGCCATGGTACCTCCATGGCTAGTTAGCTCGGGCAAAAGAACCGATAAACAAGCAAGGCTACCCATAATCATAACATAGTAATCATAGTATAATCAACAAAGCATCTCAACTGAACAGAAGCTCATATCAAGGAGATAGCATAATGAACAACATAACAGAATGGATAATAAATTAAATCATATCATAGTGAATCATATCAAAGGATCATATCAAACGCATCATAAACAAAGTCAAGGATAAAAGAGTCACGAGAAATCTCTATTGAAAAAAGGTAGAATATCTATACCTTATGAAAAACAAGCAATGAGAAAAAGGATCACAAGAAGATAAGTCCCTCCTTCTTCACAAAATCTACACAAGTTAATGATCATAAATTACTTATAAGCTCATTTTATAATTTAGTGCGTATAATTATCCATATTAGGGTTTCTTTCTATTTTTAGTGATCTTTCATATTTAGTAAGTTTCCATAATTAGTAACTTAAGGGTAATAATCATTAATTAGCCAAACTTAGGGGTTTACAAATGATAATTGGTTAACTTAAAAGTTTAATATGACAAATATCATAGCTTAGGGCTTTATATGTCATTTCGTAAAGTATAGGGTTTAATGTGTCAATTATCAAAGTTAAGGGTTAAGTGTGTCAAGATGGATTTTAGAACTTATATTAACTGAATTCAGAAGCAAATGAGAGTAGGAATTCAGTTTTCAATCTTTTAACTAGTTTGGAGTGTACGTACAATATTCAAACCACTAAATCATATCGAGACCAAACTAAACGAAACTTTATTTTGGTGGTGCTATTCATATCGAGACATACAAAACAACCAACACTCTCGATCCCATTTATTCAGCGAAAAAAATCAACCAATAACATATCTCCTTGGTATAAGTTTTGGCGAGGCAAAATAAGGCTAAAGTGGTCTTGGCGAGGCAAAATAAAAAGGTGTGTGAGTTGGTTTCATGAGCAACCAACAAAAACAACCAACACCCCTAAATACAATGGCAACATGTGATATAACCTGTTCTAATCCCGACATCATAGTATCCTCGTTTAAGAAGTCTAGCATAGGGTTTCTAATTTTACACTTCATTTAATTGTAAGATTTTGTAAAACGTGTTTATTGATTGCATAATAATGTTCGGTTACATGAGTATACAAAAGAGATAATATGGGCCAAGATACATCACGGGCCTAATCTTAATCTAATACTAATTCTAACTGTCTAACACTCCCTCGCAGTTTGAGCGGGAGGAGACCGAACACTCAAGCTGTTACGAAACTCAGCAAACAAGACGGATGGTAACCCCTTCGTAAAAATAGCAGCATACTGAAATCGAGAAGGAACATGTAGAACGCGAACCTGACGGGTAGCAACCAAATCACGAACAAAATGAAAATCAATCTCGACGTGCTTTGTCCGCTAATGTTGAACAGGATTAGAGGACAAGTACACTGCACTCGCATTATCACAGTAAACAATAGTGGCAGAGGACAAAGGTGTATGAAGCTCACGAAGTAGATTCCGAAGCCAACATGTCTCATCAACAACATTGGCAACACCACGATACTCAGCTTCAGCACTGGAACGAGAAAGCGTCGGCTGACGCTTTAAGGACCATGAGAGTAAGTTGTTGCCAAGAAAAACACAATACCCAGAGGTAGACCTTCTAGTAGTAGGGCAACCCGCCCAATCAGCATCAGAATAAGCAACCAAGGACTTAGTGGTAGAAGAATATAGCTGGAATCCATTGTCTATTGTCCCCTGAACATACCGTAAAATCCTCTTTAGAGCATAGAAATGTGGTTCACAGGGATCATGCATATAAAGACAAATCTTCTGAACAACATTTGTAATATCAGGTTTAGTGAATGTGAGATACTGAAGAGAACCTGCAAGACTCCGATATAACTTAGGATCAGAAACCGGATCACCATCATCACCCAATTTAGACTCAGTGTCAACAGGAGTCCGAGAAGGGTTACATCCAACCATATGTGCACGCTCCAAAATCTCCATTTCATACTTACGTTGGGACAAAAATATCCCAGACGAATCACGTGTAACAGACACACCTAAAAAATAGTTAAGAGCACCTAAATCCATAATAGAAAACTCCTTATGTAAAGAAGCTATAAGCCGCTGTAATAAACTATCAGAGGAAGCAGTGAGCACATTATCATCCACATATAGTACCAGAAAAGCAGTATCATCACCCTGTCTGTAAATAAACAAAGAAGAGTCACAACGACTCGGAGTAAACCCAACAACAGTAATGTAAGCAGCAAACCATTGAAACCATGCCTGAGGTGCTTGCTTAAGACCATAAAGAGACCACTATAATAAACAAACATAATCCGGATGCTCTGGATCCCGAAAACCAGGAGGTCGATGCATATAAATAGTTTCAGCTAAATCACCATGTAAAAATACATTCTTGACATCAAGCTGGTGAACAGGCCAATGCCGAGAAATAGCTAAGCTAAGAATAGTCTGTATGGTGCCCGGCTTAACAACCGGACTAAAAGTCTCATCAACATCAACTCCCTCAATCTGTGTGCTACCGTTGGCAACAATACGTGCCTTGTATCGACTAAGAGTGCCATCAGCCAAATACTTATGGCGAAATAACCACATACAACTAACAACATTGACACCCTCAGGTCGAGGTACACGTTTCCAAGTTTTATTCTTAATAATTGCATTATACTCATCATACATAGCATTTCACCAATTTGGATCATTAAAAGCATCCTTATAGGACCTAGGTGTAGGAGAAACAGTAGACACATGACCAACATACTTAGGATTAGGACGAGTAATCCTGACACGAGAACGTGTGACCATGGGATGAGTAGATGCAACAGTTGGAGGTATGGGTTCAAGAACATGAACAGTGGGTGGAGAGGGTGGAGGTGGAGGTGTCAGCACAAGATCATTTGGTGGAGACGGTGGAGGTGTAGGTAATGTAGGAGGCGTAGGAGGTGCAGGAGATGCAGGAATGGTGACAGGTGTAGTAGTAATTGGGTTCGAATTAGGACCAATTGGTGTGGTGTTGATTATGGTGGAAATGAGATTGGAAGAATCATCTAAAGAGTCATATGAGGGAGTGGGCTGGGATTGGTTAGATTGAAACGGAAAAACCGTTTCATCAAAGGTAACATGACGAGAGATGATAATTTTATTGGTGTTAAGATCAAGGCAACGATAGCAAAAATGATTGGCAGCATGTCACAAAAAGATTGCAGGCGTAGCACGGGGGCCTAATTTATGGTTGGTATCTATATGTGGGTAAGAAAGGCATCCAAAAACACGAAAAACACTAAAATTAGGTGTGGCACCAAAAAGTCTGGTGAAGGGTATTTCATTATTAATGGCATGGGAAGGTAAGATATTCAATAAATAAATAGCCATATTAAGAGCCTCGGCCCAATAGTTTGGTGGTAGGTGTGCTAGAAACAATAAAGTGCAAATAAGATAATTTATGGTACGAATCATGCGTTCAGATTTTCCATTTTGTTGAGAGGTGCGAGGGCAAGAAAATCTAAACTGGATGCCAGGGGTGGAAAATAATTTATGAAAGGCAGTATTATCAAATTCACCACCATGATAACGCTGAAATGATTTAATTTCACTCTTAAACTGAGTACGAACATAACTACGAAACAACTGAAATTTAGACAAAATGATAAGGCGAAAAGTGTACCACTTTTGGGGGTCATTTAAGCCCGAATTCGTGATTATTTGATCAATTATTGCCGTAAATCGTTCCTTTTAGCATTTAGGTACTTTTGAGAAGCAATTTGGAAAAAGAAGCATTTTGGACGTTTTTGGAGCAATTTAGTGAAGAAAACGACAAAGTCTCAAAATCCTTGCTAGGAACAGTACCTGACGGCGTCAAGACCATGCAAGTGACGGCGTCAAGCTTGGCAAAAGAGGTGGATGTGGAAAATACACATGATGGCCCAGAAAAATTTCAAGGCAATTTGGCCTGACGGCGTCACCAAGGCCATCAGGGTCAAAATACATGTGACAGCCCAGAGTAAAATTACACATGACGGCGTCAGAAGTAGATCTAGGCAATACAAATTTTATCTTGGCGGCGAGTTGACAGCGTTACAAGCTATAACGTGACGCCGTCAAGGTGTAAAATCTATATATAGTTTTCTAATTTTCATTCATTAAGTGTGGAACTTTTGGAGAACTTCTTTGTGAAAATGATGAGTGTCTAAATACTCATCATTTTATACCAATCTGAACTGCCAAAACATACAAAAACACTCAAATATGCATCATAATACTGAAAATATCTTAAAAGTGTATTTTATATGTTTCAAATGCAAAATATGCAAAAACAGATAAAAAACGTACAAAGTTTGCATAATTGGCAGTTTCAGTCCCTCAAGTTTTATAAATTGGCAAAACTAGTCCCTGGTTATTCTAAAAACATGAAAAAGTCACCAAAGGTCCTTTTTAATCATAAAGTTACATATTTAGTCCTTTGGTGCAAAGTTTCACAAAATTACAAGTTTAGTCCCTATACTTTGGAAATTGACATAAATGGTCCTTGGGATGTAAAAATTTTGAGAAAAATCAATATTGGTCCTTGTACTAATAATCTTTTTCAGGAATGGTCCTTGGTGTGAAGTTTGGTGAAATTACATAATTGGTCCCTCAAGTTTGGCAGTTTGTCAGTTTTAGTCCTCGGGTATTTAAAAAATAAAAAATATCAAAAATACCCTTGTACTATTCACATGTGACAATTTAAACCCTTATGATAAACTTTGGAAAATTACACATCATACCCTCTACTTTGCCCAAATTACAACTTTGGTCCTTGTGTAATTTCTAAAAACCAACCGGACCCTATGTTAATATTAAACTCCAAAACCAAATGCAACCCAACTTACACACCAAGCCCACCCTATATTTTCTGGCCCATGTATAATCCAGCCCAGTCCACCCTTAATAAAAACCCGGTCAACCCATTTGGTCAAACCCACAAAACCACCCCAGTCACCCCTCTTTCCCTCCCAAACCACCACCACCACTGTAGCATCAATACCACCATGGTATCTCCACCTCAGCTCAACCCCACTTGCCTACCCACTCTCCTCCACCTCCACAACCCTCCAAAACCCTAAAAACCCTCACCACGCAATACATAGTACCTCAAACTGACAGTTTGACCCTTTGGCGCCAAGTTTCTAATTTAAACGGTTGAGATCAATTGGACCTTATCAATGGCTAAGGATTGGTGGGAAAGGTCAAGTGGGTCCCACAAAACTCAGAAAAACTCTACAAAAGGAAAAAGAAGCTGTGGTGATGAATAATTAGTTTAGTCTTAGTGTAATTTAGTCGTAGGTAGTGTAAACCTTAATTTCAGTTGTAATTTCAATTAAAACAGGTTGCTCTCAGTTAATTTCATGTACTTTAATCTTTAAATCAAGTTAATTTCAAGTTTCATTTGCTATCTCAATTTATGCATTTTCATAAAATTCTCAAAAATCTCACAAAAGTTGTATGTTGTTAGTTGTTGTTGCTGTATGATCTCATAAGTCCATTTAAGCTCTGACAAAACTTATCAAAGCTTTTAGATATCCTTAGAATAAGTTAGAGTATAATTACAAAAAATCCCAAGAAAATCAAATAAAATAGTTGGAAAATCAAAAAATTAGTGTAGAAGAAAGTGGAAGCAAGAAGCAGGTGTCATTTGGATTGAAAATGGTTTAAAGTCCTATGGGGGACACTAGGTTATGAATTGGTTCACTGGTTCACTCATTTATCAGTTGGCATCATTTGTAAGTCATTTCATAAATATTTGTAATTCTTAGTTTCTGTTGTTATTGTTGTTAATTTAGTGTTTAATTAAGTTTATAATAGGCTAATAATTAGTTAGGAAGCAATAGTTTGGATTAAATCAGTGTTTAGTGGTGTAAAACATAAAACAGTCATAGTTATAGGGTTGTTTTGCACTAGGGATTATCCTGTGCATTTGTGGTATTCAGTGACCAAGTATAACTTTGACATGTTTGCTTAGGGTCTAATATCACAGAATATTCATAATATTGGTACATCATTAGGGTAGAAAGTCAAAATCACATCCACATACCATTAGCAGTTGACTGTGTGGGATTGACACTCCCAAATCAGCCATACATGCTTATCAGTTGTTATAATAGCTTAATTAAGTCTTAGTATAACTTATTACTTCATATTCAGTCACTAGATTAAGCTAGAAGTTCATAAAAGTCAAACTAGCAAGTTTCACTAAAAAGTCAATTTGCATATCTCAGATTTTTCCAAATATTGGGGAAATTGTTTAGAATTTAGTAGAAGGATTTAGGGCTTGAAACTTGTTGTAGTAATACTCTACCAGCTCATCTTTTGAATCCCACTTAGCTTGTATTTTTAGGAATTTTCTGTTGGGCCCCACTCACCCTCAAAGTTACTTGCAGGGAAGAAAGCTCCCCTGCACACCAGCAGACTCACCCATCACCACCACTTTGGTGGTGATTTGTGACCGCCTCAGTGAACCCCACCTGGAATAAGCCATAAACTTTGTCCCTATTCTGTGTTGCTTTTGATTTGTGTAATTGCTTAATTTTGTTTATAAGCTTATCTACTGAGCTTATTTAGCATAATTTAGCTTATACAAGTTCAAACAACTTATTGGGACCTGATTCATCCATTGTGGGTCCCACATAAGCTCAGTTGAGCTTATTTCATTGTTTGGTCAACTGTGGTCAACTGCCACACTAATAAGCTTATACACAGCTTATTATTAAGTTATAAATTAATTGTTTTTACAAAAGTTAGTTATTTTTAGGTATAATTTAATTTTGAAAAAGAAAAATCCAGAAAAACAAATATAAAAATAAGTGATAGTTTCTATTTAATTTAATTTAATTTTAATTTTCATTTTTAGATTTTTATTAAGTAAGTTGTGTTTTTATATTTTTATTAATTTCCTATTAGGTTAAAGTAATTTTAATAATTTTCTCAGATTTTAATTTTATCATTTAGTATTTATTAGAATTAAAAATAGTTTTATTAATAATTAATCAATAATTAAGTTATAAATAGCATAATTAATTTTTATAAGTTAACACCTAGTTTTTATATTTTTTTTAGCTTTTATATGTTGTAAAACATTTTTAGAAATTTTCTTATAATTTATACTGTTCAATTACTAGTTTTATTAATTTAAATAGTTTAATTAGTTATTAATTAATAAATAGAATAATAATTAGTAAACTAGTTTAAAAATAGATAAAATAAAGTTTTTATAATTTTTTAGGATTCCTGTGATGGTTAATTAGATTTATAAAAATCTTCTTAATTATCTAAGTCTTTTTAGTATTTATAATAATTTAAATCATATAAATAGTTAAATAATAATTAAATAGTTATTAATTAATAATAATTAGATAAATAGTCTAAAAAATATAATTTTATTTTTAAAATAAGTTTTATAATATTTTAGATTTTTACAAAGTTTAATTTTATTTTTCTAAGACTTGTTTTACATTTTTCTTATTTATTAGTAAATTATTAGATAATTAATAATAGTTATTAAATAATAATAATTAATTAAATATTAAGTAATTATAAAATAAATATTTTAAGTTTATTTAATTTGCATTTAAGCCCCTAAGGCATATAAATTAATACTTTAGTTAAATTCGTTTTTGTTTCGTACGTTTACGTAGATTTAAATTAAACGTACGCGTTTTTAGTTATTAAACGTTTTTAGATATCTAGGTTTTAAGTAATCGTTCCAATAGTTTATTTAAGTTATAAAACCCTAGTTTAAATCTCACACACACTTTTATACCTTTCCTGTTCATATTCACTAATCACAGACTCGTTTTCAATAAAACATCGCACACCTCGTTGGGACATTACGACCCAGGGAAACACTGTATTCCACGGAAGCATTTGACTTGATTAGTTTGACTTTACTATTGACCATTCACAAGTGGTTGAGAAATAAAAGATAACTAGTTTAAGGCGAATCAAAATTTGGCGCCGCTGCCGGGGAGGTTGTGCGCTTATTTTAAACGATTTTGCGTATTAGTGATTCTGGATATACATCCATTGTATATTTACCATCTTTTATCCATATTTTTATAAAACAAAACACAAAAATATTCACCTTTACACCCCTACCTATTTGATTCTTCATTTCTCAAAAACCTTTGATTCTACCTTCTTCCACTTGTCCCATAATTGATTCTAATGGCATCTCTCGATGACGATTTCTTTAAACAAAGGGCCTTTAAAAGCAAAGTTGAAAAACTTATGGCCTTGTCAAAAATGTCGAGATGTCGTGTTGATTATGATGGACAATCGATTCATATTCCCTCTCCAGTAAGGGAAATGGAACGAGAAACCGGGGTGACAAAGGACCCTGTACTTTCCTCTGACAATGAAAGTGCTAAATACGTCCAACCTACGGTTGTCCAAGAATCTAAGCTCACAATTGATCCTAACCTTTCACGGTTTACGGTTAAAAGTTTGTCAAGCAAACGTACAGAGCTTAGGGCAGTGACTGAAAAGAACGATTTGCCTAATCTTCACATTTATCAAAAACAAAAACCAGAGACCATAACGGAAGTGGTGGAAATTCCTAGCTCTCAGAGCACACCACTTGTCCCACCTCCAGATTTTGTTCCTTGCGTCGGTTGTGGTGAGCCGCTTTTCGGTTTTCCATGTCGTTGGTGTACATGTGAACAATGTGGTAATGATATTCAAGACAGGAGTTGTTTGTTTTGTGGATCGAGTAATTCATTTGCTTATGATCCTAATCAAAACTCATTCAACGACTCCTCAAATTTTTCCAACTACCCATCACATTCATACGAGCAAGAATCATATTATCCAAATCTCAATGATGCTTCGTATCAAAATACACCAAGCCAGACTCAACAGTTTTACTGTTGTGAGTACTGTAGAGGTCCACACTTTAGCTCTGATTGTCAAACAAGGAATCCATTTCCTTGTAACAATTATGACTATTCGTTTCAAGACCCACCTCCACAGTGCCAAATGATTCAAGCAACTCCTCAAAACCAGCAAGACCCTTGTCTAAAGGTTCTTGAAAAACTTAAAAACCTTAAGGAGGAGTTGGCTAATATGTCATCTCTCAATGCACCAAGTTTTTCTTGTGTACATTGTGGGGGTCCTCATGATGATTTTCAATGTCAACCGTATTATAAACCTGAACATTGTTCTAGTTCTTATACATTCGGTTTTGACACATCCACACCCCCACAGTCTCCACTCACTCAATATTCTCGTGATAAATCTATCACGGAATTACTTGCTGAAAAACATGCTGCTAGAGACGAAAGAAGCATGGAAGAATTACTAGTCTTAGAACAAGCAGCTATAACACGTACCAAATTTCAAAATGCTGTTTTTCTCGATGAGGATGATGAAAGTGATGATACTCATCAAGTTCATCAGTTGAGACTCCTTCCATGGATATACAGGGAGAAAAGAATATAACTGAATCACCAGCAGTAGAAATAATGGAACTTGTAGAATCCATAACTGCTAGTCCTTCTCATCTCCCTAAGTCTGCTGTTATCACACCCGAGGTTCCCACTCACTCTCTGAGCATGGGGGACGAGCATCTTGACACTGTTCCTAAAAAGGAATCGGACGAATTAATAAAGTCTAGTGTTGAGAACCTTGTCTCAATCCCAAGTGAGTCACAGGGAATTCTTGATCATATGTGTGATATCCCTCCCCCTCTTGTCTTTCCAAATGATCATATTGAGATGTTCTCTGATTCTGTTGAGAACCATTCTTTATCTTATGGAGACATAAGTTATGTGGGGGAATTACCTTCTGAGCTTGTCAACTCAGAAGAAGAGAATGATGAAGAAATAATCCAAGACGAATCTCTTCGTCTTACATTATTAAATGCTAATCTTCTCATTTCTAGAATCGAGGCTTTTAATGAAAGGCCTATTTCATCTCCTATTCCCGTCAAGGATAGTGAGATTTTGATCAATGATTCTATTCCTGAATTACAAACGTTCCATTTTGATCTTTCGGGAGAGAAGATAAGTGGTATCACCACTTCTCATTCTTATAATTCTCTTCCCGTTTATGAATCATTTACTATTGAGGAGTTCCCCAATGAACTCACTCAAATCAATCACGAATACGAATCATTCACCTTTGAGGAGTTCTCCTGTGAATTCACTCATATCATATCTCCACCGGAGTATGATAATTTCTATTTTGATCTAGACATACCCATAATATGTCTTGATCAAACGAGCTTAAAAGAGGAGATTCATGAAACAATGAATTCTCCTATTGATGATGAGGAGTTAGTTATGATTTTCATCATGACTTTCTTTCTTTTCTTCATATATCCTGTGGCTTCTCCTGTTCTTCACTCTTTCGGGAGTGAAGACATTATCTTTGATCGCGGCATTCTCATTTATAAATTTTGAGCCGGTTACTTATCTCATCGGTGTGGAACTTTCACGTGCTTCAAATGTTTATCCAAACGTCTTGAATGAAAGTCCGATTGAGATTGTCTCTTCCACATCATGCTTCCCCATGGACAAATGAATTCGGGGTCGAGTCAAGTTAGCGACTCGGTAATCAAAAACAGTAGCATTTACTTAGGGTTTTCACCCTAAGTGTGGGGGAGATACCCCACATGTTGTATATATGCAAATATCTCTAAAAAAAATGTAAATATAGTGATAGCTTCTATTTAAGAAGTTTTATCTAAAAAAATATATGTATGTATATACACATAAAATAATGGCTAGTAATATTTTCCTCTTACGTTCTAAGTGTTGGTTTTACACCCGGTACTTTGAATATTGAGGACAATATTCAGTTCTAAGTGTGGGGGGAGATTCGTTATTCTAACGAATTTAAACACATGTTCCATCAAGAACCCCCATTTTAGCCAAAATTTTAAAATTTTTTCTCACTTAGAACGCAATAAATGGTTATCAGTCCGCCATGTCTAACCCACATAAGGATTGGCTAATCCAGGAGCAAACGGTTCTTGGTAAAGATAACTCAAACCCGTTGATGGCTTGCAATTTGCCAAAAATTGTATGGTTCCTCAACTCCCCATTATCCTCAAAAGCTAATGAGTTGGCTAGCCCGCAAGATTATGGCTTGTGGTAAAGGCAGTGGAAAAACCATAATTGGTAATCAGCTCACCAAGATGTTGACTATTCCATCAAGAGTTGGCTAGTCCAGAAGCAAACGGCTTTTGGTAAAGACTAATCAAATCCGTTGACAGCTGGTGGTTTGCTCAAAATCACACGGTTATCAGGTGTGCCACAGTTCTTACACCTGGTACTCAGTGGACCCCACCTGGAATAAGCCATAAACTTTGTCCTTATTCTGTGTTGCTTTTGATTTGTGTAATTGCTTAATTTTGTTTATCAGCTTATCTACTGAGCTTATTTAGCATAATTTAGCTTATACAAGTTCAAACAACTTATTGGGACCTGATTCATCCATTGTGGGTCCCACATAAGCTCAGTTAAGCTTATTTCCTTGTTTGGTCAACTATGGTCAACTGCCACACTAATAAGCTTATACACAGCTTATTATTAAGTTATAAATTAATTGTTTTTACAAAAGTTAGTTATTTTTAGGTATAATTTAGTTTTGTAAAAGAAAAATCCAGAAAAACAAATATAAAAATAAGTGATAGTTTCTATTTAATTTAATTTAATTTTAATTTTCATTTTTAGATTTTTTTAAGTAAGTTGTGTTTTTATATTTTTATTAATTTCCTCTTAGGTTAAAGTAATTTTAATAATTTTCTCAGATTTTAATTTTATCATTTAGTATTTATTAGAATTAAAAATAGTTTTATTAATAATTAATCAATAAATAAGTTATAAATAGCATAATTAATTTTTATAAGGTAACACCTAGTTTTTATATTTTTTTTAGCTTTTATATGTTGTAAAACATTTTTAGAAATTTTCTTATAATTTATACTGTTCAATTACTAGTTTTATTAAAATAAATAGTTTAATTAGTTATTAATTAATAAATAGAATAATAATTAGTAAACTAGTTTAAAAATAGATAAAATAAAGTTTTATAATTTTTTAGGATTCCTGTGATGGTTAATTAGATTTATAAAAATCTTCTTAATTATCTAAGTCTTTTTAGTATTTATAATAATTTAAATCATATAAATAGTTAAATAATAATTAAATAGTTATTAATTAATAATAATTAGATAAGTAGTCTTAAAAATATAATTTTATTTTTAAAATAAGTTTTATAATATTTTAGACTTTTACAAAGTTTAATTTTATTTTTCTAAGACTTGTTTTACATTTTTCTTATTTATTAGTAAATTATTAGATAATTAATAATAGTTATTAAATATTAATAATTAATTAAATATTAAGTAATTATAAAATAAATATTTTAAGTTTATTTAATTTGCATTTAAGCCCCTAAGGCATATAAATTAATACTTTAGTTAAATTCGTTTTTGTTTCGTACGTTTACGTAGATTTAAATTAAACGTACGCGTTTTTAGTTATTAAACGTTTTTAGATATCTAGGTTTTAAGTAATCATTCCAATAGTTTATTTAAGTTATAAAACCCTAGTTTAAATCACACACACACTTTTATACCTTTCCTGTTCATATTCACTAATCACAGACTCGTTTTCAATAAAACATCGCACACCTCGTTGGGACATTACGACCCGGGGAAACACTGTATTCCACGGAAGCATTTGACTTGATTAGTTTGACTTTACTATTGACCATTCACAAGTGGTTGAGAAATAAAAGATAACTAGTTTAAGGCGAATCAGAAAACCTTAGACGAATTTTCTGTAAAAACAAGGGTTTCAACCCTTGTTCCATCCATGTTCAATTGAAGATAAGTTTTCCAATAATCATTCAATATGTCTATGTGTTATTTGATTCCATCTTATGCTTGTCTTCTTTTTAACATGCTATGCTAGGTTTTTATTGTGTTTGCTTAGATGTAATGAAACCTAGATATTGATTATTGGTTGATGGTTTTTTTATAATTGTTGTGGATGATTGTATTCGATGTTTGGCTTAAGAAAACTGGCAGACTTCCAATTGCTAACTTTCTTGAACGTCTTAAGAAACATGATCGGAGGTGTACTACGATTTAATGGTTGTATTTAATGCAGAAGCGAATCCTAGTGATCCCATGTTAGGAGCTTTTAGTCGGCTCGACATAGGAGTGAAGTAGGAGCTTATAGAGTTAGGGAATTTCGTACACGGCCCTACGACTAGTATTAAGGAATATAACCCGTCATACATGCAATTGTAACAAGCTAATCAACCGGTAAAAGATATCTAGGGAGTAATGAAATCTAAGTAAACACATTTTCTCTTATTATTGTTTACACAACAAATTAGTTTAAATTTTATTTTATTTTATTTTGATTGCATCTTTAGTTAATTGGGTTACTTGACTAGCAACTAATTCCGGCCACTCCTTCAAAACTCTAGACTTTATTTGCTTACATAAAAATATAAAAATACAAAAAGAATCATTCCTCACCTTTAGACCTAGTTTAGTAGACTTTTTAATCCTAGCGAACACTATTCCTGAGTTGGATGATCAATACCCCGGTACTTGTCACTATACTATACTACAACGAACAGGTACACTGCCTGGTGGGGATTGCAAGCTTCTCAAGATCCCTTTAGAGGTAAAACCTTTTGCGAGGGTGTAATTCCACGCATCAAGTTTTTGGCGCCGCAGCTCGTGGAATAGTTATTGTCTAGGTTAGAATTTCTTTTTATTAGGTCTACTTGCTAGATTCCTTTCTAGTAAGATTTTTATTTTATTTTTATATGTTTCTTTAGTCTATCTTATTTCTTCGTTCTTTTGTTCATAACCTTTACCATCCGCCATCATGGAAGGTGATAATCTCTTTGATCCCATCAACCCACCACTACCAAACCAACCTCCTAGACCCCGAACCTTAGGAGAGTACTCCCGTCCAAGCCACCAAGGCTATCGAAACACCATTGAGCTCACTCAAGGAGCCAATGTGTTTCCCTTGCGATCCGATACCATCCAGTTAGTGAAAAGCGGATGTGCTTTCCATGGACTTTGTTCCGAAGATCCTAATCAACATCTCAAGGATTTCCTTAAAATCGTTGACTCCATAGACCTTGATGTTGTAACTCGAGAGACGACCCGGTTGCGTCTCTTCCAATTCTCTCTACGTGACCAAGCTAGTCAATGGCTTGAGCGTTTACCCACGGGATCTATCACCTCTTGGGATGATCTCACCACTTGTTTCCTTGCTCAATTTTTTTTCACATGGGAGAACTACTAAGTTTAGAAATGATATCTTGATGTTCCAACAACGTCAAGGCGAAAATCTCTATGAAGCATGGACTCATTTCAAGGACTTACTCCAAAAATACCCTCATCATGGCATAGATCTTTGGCTCCAAGTCCAAATTTTCTATGACCATATCGATCTCTCCACAAGGCACACCATTGACCAATCGGCCGGTGGCAAGCTACGTGATCTAAGTGCGGAAGAATCATGGGAACTCATAGAAGATCTTGCTCTCTATGACAACGAAAGATGGAATGATCCCCATGATTTGAACAAAACGGTCAAGGCAATATCTTTGCCTTCGAACAATTCGAGCACTCCCAACCGTAGGATCATGGAACTCGAAGACCAAGTCAAGTTTCTCATGAAATCCTACGAAGCTCCTAAACCTTCAAGCCAAGTGAACAAAATCACTTCTTCATGCGAATTATGTAGTGGTCCCCACGACACTCGTGATTGCATGGAACTTGCCAAACAAGCTTTTGCGGATTACGCATCCTCGCGTACTGACGGAGCGGGAGACAAGTGGTACACTTTCAAACCCGAGCAAAACCCTTATGGTGATTCATACAACCCCTCCTGGAAAAATCACCCGAACCTTAGATGGAAGCAAAACCAAAACATGCCCCAAAACAATTCTTCCAATCTCCCTAATCGTTACCAACCAAACGGTCTAACCTCTAACCGTACTTTCAACAACAATCCTTCCAATAACTATTGTAGTACCAATAATTTTGAAGGATTGATGTCCAAATTTATGGCATCTCAAGAGACCCGTTTAGCAAACTTTGAAGCCGATTTCAAACAAAAGCAAAGTGAGATGACCAATCATATTGACACATTGTTGAAAGTTCTCAATGACCGAGAAATGGGAGCACTCCCAAGTAACACGGTCAAGAATCCGAAACTAAACGTTAACGCTATATCATCTGTTTCGTCTCCTACTTCTTGCCCACAATATTATTCGGTCAATGCCATGAGCACGTGTTTCAAACAAACCCAAATATTTCAAAAGAACCAATTGAATGTAACACCCAACATCAATTCGGTCAATAGCATAGTTGAAACACTTCCTACCCAAGACCTTGGCGAAGAATTCAATGAACTTCACCTTGAGCGTCCCGTCATTGATGTCTTAGCCGGTTCTCCCTATTACAATGCCCTTTTAGAAAAATATGAAGAGAAACTTAAGTTGGGCAAGAATGGGACCGCCTTCGTTCAAAACAAGTTACCTAAGAAATTAGATGATCCGGGCATATTCGTGTTACCTTATAAAATCAGAAATTCTGAGGCTTTTGACACACTAGCCGATCTTGGGTCAAGTCTAAATTTGCTTCCATTATCTCTATACACCACTCTTAAGCCAGGAAAGTTAGATGAAATAGAGGTAATCATAGGACTCGCGGATGGAAGTGTAGCATATCCGGTTGGGGTAGTGAATGACGTGTTAGTGCATATAGGAAAATTGACAATGTTAGCCGACTTCCACGTCCTTGATATGGTTAGTGACACCACATGCTTGTTATTAATAGGAAGAGGATTCTTAGCTATCGCAAGTGCGATGATTGATTGTAAGGAGTCTAGGATAGCGGTAGGAGAGGGAGAAACTTGGTCGGTCTATGATGTTAAGAAACATGCCAATGATACTAATGAGGAACCAACACCCCATTGGGTATATGTGAATAGGAGACCATCTAGGTATGGACCTTGGGTTAATGGAGACTTTATAGGACCTCAACGCCTATTTTATTTAGAAGAGGAGTTTATAAACAAAACGCATTTGGTGGAACAACTCATAGCTAGGGATGAAGAACTAAACCCTTTTTAGGATCCCTTAGTCTTTAGGAAAATGATTGAATTCCTAGGAGTGATGCCTATCAATTTAGGAATGAACAAGTGGAAAAGGGAAGGGGATAAATGTAAATGGAATTGCGACAAGCCACCTAAGGAAGGTGACGGATCATGGCATATGAAGATGATTATGTATGATCTGGATGGAGAGAAGTTTGAGAAGTCATACCGTACCAAGAAAACCGATAGGAAATTGAAACCTAAGTTTGATCCCAAAGATGTACTCGAAGAAGAGCTCACACGTATAGGATAGCCCATGACCTTGAGTCTAGCTACAAGACTCGTTAATAAAGAAAAGCGCTTCTTGGGAGGCAACCCAAGTTTTATTTGTTTGATTTTATTTATTTTCGTATACATGTTTTATTTTTATTGTTTGTGGATCATGCTTCAAAGTAAATTGTGAAAATGTTTTATTTTGTTTTTAACTTCGTCTTAATTACATATAAAGGTATTTTGCAAAAGCTAAGTGTGAGGGAAACCTAAATTTGTTTATAAGAACGAAATTGAGCATGAACCACAACAATATTAAATAAACATGTGTATTAGTAATTGTTTGAATCAAATGCTTGTATCGAGTTATAATGATGTTGTGCAGTATTTTCCAGGAAGTAAGGCATAAGTTTTTCCAGAAATTTTCCAGAAACTTAACATGAGATTTTTGCAGGAACATTCTAACGGCGTTAGGAGTTATAACCTGACGGCGTCAGGTACTAAAATTCTGAAAAAATTTTCGAGTTTTGTTTATATCGGAGTCTTAAACTTTTTGTTGATTCTTTAGTTTTATAAACTCCAGAAAATCTGCAAACATTCATTCCACAAGCATTATATCCTTTTAATTCCTAGAAATCAACATTAAGATATATATGCTATTTTTTCTAGGATTTTTTTAGTATATATAGATTGCCGCCGATTTTACGCGAGGTTTGCCTTGATTGTTTTCTCATGTTTAACAGGTTACATTGGACAAGAGGATGATTTATATTTCTGGAGGGAAGCTTTGAAAGTTCATTTTCTTGGAAGAAGATCTAACCTTGTTGACACACTATCCACACCGAACGAATCAGGGGAGTATTTGTTTTCATTCTTTTACCTTATTTACTTTTACATCTTTTTATTGAATATTGGGGACATTGTTCAGCTTAAGTGTAAGGGGAGGGTAAATGATAATACCATAGAGAATACAATTGCACTTGAGTTTGTTTATTCAATAGTAGGTGTGTAATAAAACTAAGAGAAATACTTGTTAGGGCAATTTTAGCGGAAAATTTAAATTTTTTTACAACATTTAGGAGTGAAGCTTTAGCCTAAATGAGCGTCTCATGGATAGGAGTTGTATGACTAGCACAAAACCGTACCACTCAGAAAAAAATTTCCACCCAAATATGTGAGGTTCGCCTTTAGATTTGTTAGGAAAAGCATTCATTATTAGTGCTTATGAGTGTACCGATAGTACTTAGATTCTAGAACTTGCGTTAGTGATGCATCCCGAGACCGCTAGTGAGACTACATTCGTGTAGTAGGATTTACTACATGATAAGAGGCATTAAGATCACGCTTGTGTTAAACCCGTATCATAGTTACTTGACCATTTAAGTCAAACTACTTGACTAGTAAAGTCAATTAATTTTCCCACACCTTTGCGTTGTACTCATTTTTAGTACACGATACCCCTAGTACACCCCTCCGAGCCTATCTTTTTCATTTCTAACTTTAAGCATTTTACTTAAAGGAAGAATTTGTTTACAATCCACCCCAAATGTACAACCAAATCGCCTTATCCTTCCTTATATGCATTCATCTTTAGTGCATTATTGTTATTT
>JARVZY010010519.1:0-27470 GCA_030686995.1 Artemisia argyi | reverse complement strand
TTGGAAGTAGATTAGTGTCTTGGCAATGCAAGAAGCAAACAATTGCAGCAACATCTTCCACAGAAGCAGAATATGTAGCTGCTGCAAGTTGTTGTGCACAAGTACTTTGGTTGCAAAATCAACTCTTGGATTATGGATTCAATTTCAAGAACACTCCTATCAACATTGATAATGAGAGTACAATTTGTATTATGAAGAATCCTGTCTATCACTCCAGGACAAAGCACATTCAGATTAGGCATCACTTCATCAGAGATTGCTATGAGCACAGACTCATAAATGTGGTTAAAGTTCATATAGATGATAATGTAGCAGATTTACTCACAAAAGGCTTTGATGTTTCAAGATTTACTTTTTTAGTAGTGAGTATTGGAATGATTAATAATTAAGCTACTTTTGAGGGGAGGCATTTGTAGTTAGTCATTTTTTGAGGGGAGGCTACATATATCATTCAACAGAAAAGTAAATTTTATTCATTATCATTCATAGTTGTTACATTCACCATTCAAGAGACACAAACACAATAAAGGCAAAGATACATCATCAAAACAACCTACACCAACCCTACCCAACCTACATCCTACATAACCTACTTCATAGGCCTTTTTCCTTTTCCCTGATAGTTGTGCTTTGCCTTTTGAGCAATCTTTCTCTTGTCATCAAAAGATGATTGCTTCCTTGGGCAAGCCAGACCAAGCACTTGCTTTGGAGGTCTTTCTGGTCTTGCATGCTTCTTTTGAGCAGGCCACTTCATGTTCTTTAAGGCAGATTCAAGAGCCTGTGTCAAGGCTTGTGGCAATTCACTGGATAAAGATGGAGCTGGAGCAGGAGTTGAAACTTTTTTGTTCGGTTTTGGGTTGGTTGAGCTTGATGCATTAGGAGGAAAATAACCACTCCATCCTGCATCAGAATCAAAATCAGAATCGGAGTAGTAACTAATCTTTGAATCAGTGGAGTCATCGGATGAGACGTATATCAATAGGAAGTGGCTCATGATGATGTTAGGGTTTTTGTAATGATGATACCAAGTTTTGATGAAGATAAGTGTTAATGCAAGTTCTTTTTATAGGCAAGTAAGTCTCATGGGTTATTAATGATGATCATTCAATTCTACTTACTTTGGTAGCTTTGGGGAGTAAATACGGAAAGTATTAATTGTCTCGGGTTGACTTTCAGAAGATATTTTGGTCAAATAGTCAACGTTAATAAATATTTTGATGGAAAAGTACTTTGCCAAAGTACTGCTTTGTTCACGGGTGAAAGTACTGCTCCATGATACATGGAAAGTACTGCTTGGTGTTTTGAAAGACGTACTGACGTGTCAGGATACTGTTCCAACGGTCAAAAATACGGGTAACAACTTTTCGAAAGATATAGGGAAGATAAATTCCAAAAATAACGGTAAAATCATTTATTAACCGTGATTTTTTTGTATATTATCTTTCTTTGAGCATATCTTTTTCATCTTTGCAAACCCTTATTCTTATTTATTCATCAATCACACGCATATTCATCATCAATCATTCTTCTTCTAATCACACTTACAATGGCAAACCGTCCCACCATTAGCAAACACAACATGATTGCTAACCTAGAGAAAACACAAAAGAATCTTGATTTTCATGGAATCACTGACTTTCTCACTGGCTCATCCATTAACTACTCACTTTTAGTCAATCCAGAAATCATTGGTCCTTGGATACAAGAATTTTGGGCTACGGCTAGGGCTGAAATAGAGGAAGGAGAAGATGTTATTCATGCCACAGTTGTAGGAAGGGCAGTTCGTATTACTGAAGCAACAATAAGGGAGATCTTATTGTTTGATGATGAAGAAGGTATTGTTTTGTTTGACAAGCAAGATGTTTGGGATGCACTTAGGGAGATTGGCTATGAAGGTGGTTTAAACAATCTTACTTTTCAAAAAGCACTGGTAAGTCCTCATTGGAAATATCTAATCCATGTTTTGCTTCATTGTTTGAGTCCCAAAAGTACTGCTTGGGATCAATTTGGACATGCCATAGCATCTGCTCTAGTTGGTCTATTTACCAATCAGCCGTTCAATTTTTCTTATATGATTCTTGATGGTATGATTGCACACATCAAGGCTGGTTCCCCAATTTTGATGTACCCTAGATTTGTTCAGCTTTTCTTAGCCAAACCACTTGAGGGTATACCAAAACCTCAAAACTATATACCTACTGTTGTGCTTCCACATAAGGTGTTTACTTTTATGTCTAACAAGAGTGTTAAGTTTTCTGGTCACAATACACCTTTGAATGCTTATATATTGGAAGTAGCACAAGCTGTTAGGGATGAAGTTGTTGAAGCTAGTGGTTCTGAACATTCTGAACATTCTGCACAATCTGAACACTCTGAGCATTCTGCATCAACACATACTCCAACACCGCCTCTTGCTTCACCTCAGCCTGTTGATTCAAGTGAAAGAACTGCTTCAGTACCTGTTTCAAGGGAAAAGATTGTTTCTGTTGAAAGTACTTCTCAACATCCTGTTTCAAAGGAAGGTCCTTCTCTGCAAGGTACTGCTTCAGAGCATATTACACCACTATCTCCCAATGATTATACTTCCACAGGTGGGTTTCAAACACCTGGAGGAAATGAGAGAGGTAAGGGACCATTGGATAATTATGCTTTAACAAGGGAGTTCAGAAGGATGAAGAAAGTTATTAATACACAGGCTGCAGAGATCAAGAGATTAAGGAATAAATTCAGAAGATTGAAGAGATTTGTATGGCCACTTGTACAAAATTTTAGACTTTATGTGAAGGAACAAAAGAAATCAAAAAAGAAGAAGTCTAAGTTTCATAAGACAACCAAGAAGGCCTCTAAATCTAAGAGGAGTAAGAAGAAGTCATCATCTTTCAAATTGGGCAGGAATCAGGATGATAATTTGAATGAAGATGATGTTGTGTTTCAATATTCAGAAGATGCTCATCTATGGCATTATCTAGAAGAACCTTTGAATTTTGTGCCAGAGAAACAGACTGATGAAGATGAGAACATTGTTCAAGAAGAGAATGTTGATGAGCAAGATACTGGAGTTCAAGGTGACAACATTCAAAATATTGCTGTTCAAAGTACTGATCTTCAAAGTACTGGTGTTCAAAGTACTAGTGTGCAAAGTACTTTGGATCAAGGTAATCAAGGTACTGCTGCAATGAATGTTGATGAAGTTGGACCTTCTACAGCTGGACTTTCAACAAAAACATTTGAAGATGAAGTTGGTCCTTCTAATCCAATTCAGCAAGAAGAAATCAAGGAGCATACAACTAGTGATGATGAGGCAATAGCTCAGATAATGCTTAATTTGGATAGACCAAGAGGTATAAGTATTTCTGAACCAGCACAACAAGTATCAGAATCTTCTTTTGAACCTGAAGCTTTAGATCCTAAAGATAAAGGAAAAGGGATCATGAAGGAAACCAAGAAGAAGAAGAAGAAGAAGTTCACTCTTACACAGCTAAGAGAGATTGAAATAGCTAAGAATGAAGAGATTGCTAGACAGCAACAAGCTATTTATGATGCTGAGTATTTAAGAGAATCAAGAAAGCCAGTTGCTGAAACAAGAAGACCAATGACTATAGCTCAAGAAAGAAATTGGATGATAAGTTTCTTGAAAAGAAGAGGATATAAGAATTTACAAAGGCTAAGATATCCAGAAGTGAAAGCACTGTGAGGTAGTGTTCAAGAATCAATTAAGAGAGAACTGGATAACTTTGTGCCTATGGATGCTAAAAAGAAAAGAAGTTAGAAGATGTGATGAAAGAACAAGCTGAGAAAAGAATGTTAAAAAGAAATAAAGCTATTCAGGATGATCAATTGTCAAAGAGGCTTAAAATGATCAGATCAGATACAATTGATGAACTGAAGAATTATTTCAGAGTTGTTGATTTTGAAAAAAAGAAAACAGAAGACTCTGGAAAGAAGTCTAAGATTATCTCATTCTCTGTGGTTGAATCAATTGAAGGAAATTATCTCATGTTTCACAGAGAGGATGAAAGCTTTACAGTATTCAATATGCTGTGGGATGTACTGCACATGATAGATAGAGAAGATCTATACAATTTGTATTTACAAGTGCAGGCTTACTATGAGAATATTGAGGCAACTGGAGTGGGATTAATCTTACTGAGAGATTTAATAACCATCTGAGAGACTGAAGAAACAAGTAATGGTATTCTGTGGAATGATCAAGAAAACTGGGAGATAACAAGATGGAGATTTTTTGAGTCATCAGGGGTACATTCACTTGAGATGGAAGATGGTACCATGATTCATATGTTAGCAGAAAGAAGATATCCTCTGATAAGGGATCTTATGCTCAGGATGTTGGATCATGGAATAGAGGTTGAGAATGAAATTGAAGTAGCATTAATGGTGATAAAGCTATTTATAAGATGGACTACTTCAGATGAATGATATTACATAAGTACTTGTATGATTTGTATTGTGTAAATAATTTTGAATAAAAAGTACTTTTCTCAAAGTACTGCAAGACAAACAGTACTTTATCAAAGTACTGCTTGCTGCACAAAACCAGTAAAAGTTTTTTTTTTGTAAAATAAAATAAAAGTTTTTGAAGCATAAGATGATATCAATAAAAGGATTTGAGAATAATACATGGTGTTAGTACTTGTACTACACAGCAAATGGTAATCAACTCACCATGTTCAACAGACAAGAAAGAGTTTGACTCATCATGAGGGTACGGCTCTGATGTGATAACCAAATCCGTTTTTAGTTGACAATTTACTAAAAATTGCATGGTGTTCAACTCACCATATCTGTAAAAGTGAAGAGTTGACTAGCCCACAAGAAAATGGCTTGTGGTAAAGGCTGTGAAAAATCCATTTTATGGTAATTAGTTCACCATGGTTGTAATCAAAGAACTAACTAGTCCAAAAGCAAACGGCTATTGGTAAAGACTAATCAAATCTGTTGATAGCTGATGATTTGCTAAAAATCATATGGTTATCAATGTACCATGGTTGTTCTAACCTAAACATTGGCTACTCTAGAGTTAATGGCTTTGGTAAAGAGACATCAAAATCTATTAAATTTCAATGATTCACCTCTCACAGAAGTTTACACATCTGGAAGTGATGAGAATAGTATGAAACTTTAAAAGATTTGATGTACACTTTGTCAAAATTTTGCTGAGTTGCTGTGAAGATATCATCTGAAGCTGATAAAGAGCACTTTGACATACAAGACATTAAAAGAGATAAAGATACAATTTTCCTTGAAGATAAAGATGTTGAAGATAAAATATAACAAAGAAACTTGAAGTCAAGCAAGTAGAATTCAAGTTAGGGGAGGATTGTTGGGATATGAAGATCAAAGTACTTCTGGAAGATCAAAGTACTGCTATGTCAAAGTACTGCTCAAATAGTCAAAGTGTTGTTCAAGGTCAAAGTACTGCTCGTGATTGAAGATTATTCAAAGTACTTCTAAGAACAAGGACTAATATGCAATATTGTTTAAAGGATTGTTATGTAATATTATAGGAATATTCTAGAAATTAGTTAGGGATAGTTTACTTGTCGTCCAAGTAATTATTGTAAACCGACTTAAGGTTTTCCTTGAGCCTATAAAAGGAGCCTTATGATGGTATTAGACGTATGAGTTTTAGAGTTTCATAATACGATTTCTAAAAAATGATATTAGATAAGTTAGGGATTGTTAGTGAATCTGTGTTTAGAGAAGCAGGTTCAAAAGTTGGTTTTAATACAATTCAAAGTTCTTCTTAGCTTTGTATTAGTAGATTCCGCATACTTTACAAAGTAACATCAGTGTTTCATTATTAATTATTTTGAGTTATTCAAGATTGTTAAAACCTTACAAGCTACAAAGTAGTTTGATCAGAGTATATCGATCCAACACTAATACAAATCCAAATATAGGGGTGAGCAAAACCGCCCGAGTCCCGACAACCGACCCGATCCCGACATAAATCGATAGTCCCGAAACCGAATAATAGCTTCTCGGGTCGAGAGTCGGGATGGATTTTTAGCATTTTCGGGATTCGGGACGGGCCAAAAACCGACAAAATACAAGCAAAAATCGACTACTTTTGAGACGGGTCGGGACGGGACGGGACGTGCCAAAAAACCGACTACTTTCGGGTCGGTATTCGGTTTACGATTTAGGTGAATTTCGGGATCGGGATTAGTCAGGTCGGGTCGGGTCAAGATCCGGCCCGATGCTCTACCCTGTCCAAATCCAAATCCTAATCCTAAACCGATGTACAAAGCAAACGAGCCCTTTTAATTGAAAATTTTCGTTAATAACAATTCAAAAGAAGCAGGCTGCGAGGCATGCTCTTATTTGTTGTTGGCTCATCTACCCTCATTTCATTTCTATCATCTTCACCCTCACACCAAACCCTATCAAAACCCTGACTAACATAACCCTTCATCAATGGAATCAGCTTTATCAGTTAGAATCAAACCCTCTTTCCATAACCCAAAACTCTCCCTTAAAAAACCCACCTTAAACCCCATCATCACCTCAAACCTCCAAATCCCCTCATCCAAACACCCCCCAACCAAACCCAATCCCATTATCCAAACACTCAAACTCACTGCCAAAACCATCATTTTCTCAGCTGTTGTCTTCACCAATTTCCAAACCCACCCTGCTTTAGCCGACCCAGTTACCTTAACCGAACCCGAACCCGTTTCCGAACCCGGGAATGATACCCATTTGCCAGATTTTCTTGATTCAAACCCGGAAGCTATTGAAGCTATGAAAAAGCTTCTTGAGCAGAAGCTAGAAGCTGGGGAAGACGAGGAAAGTCTAGAACTGTTAAAAAAGCTGGTTTCGGCTCAACCCGAAAACCAAGAGTTTAGATTTTTAATGGCTAGGTTGTTAAATGAAATGGGCGAGGTTGAACCGGCTCGAGAGGCTTTAGAGGAGATTTTGGCAAAAAATCCGCTTTCATTTGAGGCGTTATTTGAGAATGCTTTGATAATGGATAGTTGTGGTGAGGGTGAGAAAGTGATCACGCGTTTAGAAAGCGCGTTAGAAGTAGCGAAGAATGAGAATAAGGAGAAGGAAGCTAGGGACGTTAGGTTGATTATAGCTCAAGTTCAGTTTTTGCAAAAGAACGTTGATGAGGCTTTGAAAAGTTATGACGAGTTGTTAAGTGAGGATCCTAATGATTTTAGGCCGTATTTTTGTAAAGGGATGATTTATAGCTTGATTGATAGGAATGATGAGGCGAAAGCTGAGTTTGCTAAGTATCGTGAGCTTTCGCCTAAGAAGTTTGAGGTTGAAGGGTATATTAGGACGCCGTTGTCAAGAATGAAGCTTTTTGGGAGTGATGAGCAGAATTGATTCGTAGGCGGTATGTTTTGAGTCTTTTTGAAGGATTCAATGAGTTTGTGTCATTAATTGCTATAAGTTATTGCAAAATAAACATTGAGATGAACTATATGGTGCCCTCTTGTTGTATTGCTTGATGGAGCATGGTTCGGATATAACTTTTTGTTTTGGTTTAGTTGTTTCAAGTACTTGTTATGCATAATGTATGATCATTTACTTAATGTTTTCACATAATGAAGCAAAGGATATTTGCAATTTTGTTTACTTTGTCAATTTATGTTGTAATATGAACAATTAGCACATTTGAGAGCCGTGTTAGAATCTTGCCTGAGGCATCTTTGCCCAACTCGTAATTTAGAATGGAAATTATGTTTGGCTCATGTATAAGGCAGCTGTACCCAAATGATACCGATATCACAGTTTTGAAAAAGTTACTTTGCTGTATAGTTCACTTTTACCTAGAGGTGACAACGTCGATGGGTTACATAGACAGGGTAGGTTGGGTAATGGGTAAAACTTGGTCAAGTTTGGCTAGCCTTATGCTCTTGTTTGGTTAAAGTTACCTACTTGAATTGAAACTTAATGCAGTTATGCAGATGGATGGTCCACACTCGACACACCTAATCCTACTAAATAGCCGATAAATATCGTTGAGGGACATTTTGTGTTTCAAATGGTGAAATGTTTAATAAACTGAAAATGCTTACATCAAGGACCAATATTGTCAAAAGCATAAAGTTTAGGGTATAAGTTGCATCTTTTTGTGAATAGACCTATCTATGACAGTTGGTCCATAACTAGAAATGTGTATGTGTGTGATTCACTAAACAAAAATCCAACAAGGATGATAAGGTATATATACACTCCACTCCATTTTTCTCCTTCCTTCCATTTTCGACGCCTTATCATCTCATCCAACAACAATGGCTATTTCCCCTTCCTCTCCAGATTTCTCATTAGCTTCCATCAACAAAAACCACCAAAAACACATTTTTATTCTTTCAAAAACCGCGCAATTTCTTCACTTTCTATCTCCTATCTCATCAACTTCTTCCAGAATCTTGATTCTTAATTCCTCAAGCAGCAGTTATCCGCCGCCCATTTTAGATGATGAATTGGACATGAAAGTTCAAGACTTTCAAGATTCTGAGATACCCAAATCAGAGAATCTTAATGTTTTGATAATCAGTCTTCTCAAGGATTCAGAAACCGAAGAAACGGGGTTTAAGTATTACCAGAAAGCTAAGAGAAAGGCAGATTTTGTACCTAAAAGAACAACTTTGCATTATCTCATCAGGTACTTAATGCGTTTGAAAGATTGGAATTTAGTTTGGTCAGTTTCTGAAGACTTTAGGAAATTTAATGTGTACCCAGATGCTCCATCCTGTTGTAAATTAATCAGTAGTTGCATTAGAGCTAGAAGATTTAAACTTGCTAATCATTTGCTTCATATTTTGAAATTTGAGAAAAAAGTTGCTGGTTTAAGCTTCAATGCTGCCATGAAATCCTACAATAAGCTGCATATGTATAGTAGTACTGTTAATGTTTTTGAAATTAGGAAGTCTGCGGGTGTAGAATTAGATGCAGAATGTTATGGGCACACAATGGAAGCTTATCTTAAAATGGGTAAGAACGAGACTGTTATTTCCTTGTTTAAAGAATTTGAATCAAGTGAGGCCGAATGGACATCTTTTTCCACTCAAATTTATCGGATTTTATGCGAATCGTTGGGTAAATCGGGAAGACCCTTTGAAGCTTTAGATTTCTTTAGGGAAATGACGAGTAAAGGTTTCCCTGAAGACCCTTCTTTTTATGCTGCATTAATATCTTCTTTTGCAAGTATTCGAGAAGTAAAGTCAGCAGAAGAGCTTATGGAAGAAGCCGAGGGTAAAAAGATGTTGCGGGACCCTGCAGTATTTTTAAAGCTCGTATTAATGTATATTGAACTAGGCTCAGTCGAAAAGACTTTAGATATTGTTTCTTATATGAAACGAATGAACGTTAGGGTTTCAGATTGTATCTTTTGTGCTATCGTGAACGCATTCTCTAGGAAAAGAGGGCCAACTGCAGCAGCCAAAGTTTATGAAGATTTAGTCTTGGATGGAAGCGTGCCAGGACAAGTGACATACGCTTCGGTCCTTAATGTGTATTGTAGAATTGGGCTCTATGAAAAAGCTGAAGGGGTATTTTTGGAAATGGAAAATAAGGGGTACGACAAATGTGTAGTGGCGTACTCTAGCATGATTGCAATGTATGGGAAAACTAATAGGATTAGAGACGCAATGAGACTCATCGCTAAAATGAAAGAAAAAGGGGTTGAACCAAACGTGTGGATTTACAATTCTCTACTCGATATGCATGGGAAAGTGTTGAATTTAAGACAAGTCGAAAAGATATGGAAAGAGATGAAAAGAAGGAAAATTGTGCCCGATAAAGTGAGTTACACAAGTGTTATAAGTGCATATAGTAAGACGAGGGAGTTTGAAACGTGCGTAAGGTATTATAACGAGTATAGACTCAATGGTGGTGGGATCGACAGGGTGATGGGTGGGATCATGGTGGGTGTGTACTCGAAAATGAGTAGAGTTGATGAATTGGTGAAGCTTTTGCAAGATATGAAAGCCGAAGGTACACGTTTGGATGCAAGGCTTTATCGATCATCGTTGTATGCTTTAAGGGATGCTGGTGTACAGATTCAGCCTGAATGGTTGGAAGAAAGCTTAGATCAGTTTTGAATAGTGTACAATTGTAGACTTTAGTAACTGCATCTTATATTATTTTAAATTGTTTCAAAGGTTGTTAATACTGTGACAAAATGCCAATCCTTCTGGCTAAGTTTCAATATACCAAAGAGAATATCCTCCCCTGCCTATCCCAACCACTCACATTTTGTTACTGCATAGAAATTCTTTTGTTATTATTTTTAGGTGTATTAACTGTATGTGGATTATATGTGAGCACCAAGTTATAATGTATTTTCTTAAAGTTAGAGGCCTTTGGTATTTTAATAAATCATATTCCCATTAATACAAGTGTTATTCAAATGAAGACATCTATGTATTTATTTCAAAAGAATTCAAATGAAAAGAAGTTGGTAAATGTTTACTACATGAAGCCATCATTCGAAGTGCATGGTTTGGGATTGTTAAATACATATACTTAGCTGTTATGAAAAAGTTCTCTTTTACCTCGGCCTATCTTCTGATTAGCTTCACTAGCTCGCCCAACTTTGTTCTGGTGGGATGGACCGTTCTGTTCTTCGTTTCTTAGCATGCCTCTCGCTCATAACGATGCTTATAGTCTCAGGTCGATCCCTATCTCCCTATACTTCGCTTAGTTCTAAATCATCATTGCATATGCTCGTCCTTTTTTTTTTTTTTTTTTTTTTTTTTTTTTTTTTTTTTTTTTTTTTCATTTACTAATAAAAAGCGAAAACTAAGTTTTCATATGATATCGGATGTTAATTTGTGTTTATCATTGCAGAGATGGGTTCAAGCACCGCAAAGGGGAAACAATCATGCAAATATGCAAGTAACACATACAAAGGCTTATGTTTCTTCAACAGAAACTGTGATATCATTTGCAAGGCTGAAGGTGCTCCAAGTGGTGGCCGTTGCCGTATCTTAACATTGCGTTGTATCTGTAATTTTTGTGATCCCGATTAGCTCTCAAATTGAATGGATTAACATATAATTTGAGGTTTGCTTGATTTTGATTGTAAACATTTGTGTTACTATTTATATGTTTGTTACAATAGTTGTGCTTGATATTCAAGAGAGACACAAAAGAAGCGTAGCATCTGAGGCTCGGTCTCAGACTCCCATTCATTTTGTTTTAGGCATGATTTTGATTCAATTGCTTGATCATACCTAACATTTTGTCTCGAGTGTGTCAAAAATGGTTTTGCATATGTCAATGATTTACAGTGCTGGACTTCATTTTTGGGTTATTGTTTAAACTTTTTGAATGTCTCTTTACATTTACAGCTTTGAGCTGGCAACTTGCTGTTTATTTATAGTTGTAAGGCTAGTCGTAACAACAACTCAACCTTGAGTCGGTCTACCCGCCCTCCTACTGCGACCCAAACATAACCCCCCCACCCTCTCCCCCTTTTTGCTGGGTTGGGTCGCTCGACCGAATGAAATGCATGCATTTGTGCGTTGTGAGTATTTTTTTTTTATTAGACTAGCAGTAATGGTGAATGGGTGACCAAATGCCCCTGCCAGGCTGCCACTTCAGCGCCACCGAAACTTTTCTCTCTACGACCTAATGCCCGTAGTAAAGCGATCACAACCAAAAACATATCCCAAAAATTAATTAAAAAAACACTCACGCACACAAACCATATGCAAAACCATTTGGTCGCTGAGCGACCCAACCAAGCAAAAAAGGGGAGGGGCCGGGGGGACTCGGCTCGAGAGGGTAGACCGACCCTTGGTTGGGTACATGCATTTGATCATGTGTTTGGTGTATCTCCTCGAGAGGGTAGACCGACCCTTGGTTGGGTATGAGCATTTAATCATGTGTTTGGTCTTAGAGAAAAAAGCTGATGTGACATTGAAGCCGAATGTTGTGGTCACCAATAGGATCACCATTACTACTAGTCTTAACCAATCTCTTAATTGGGCCTAGTTTCTATCCCTTCTGATTTTTAACTAGGCCTGTCAATCTTAACAAGTATCGTGTGTTTATGCATTCGTCCATTTCAAGAAAAGTAGTGTAAAAGAAGTATATTTGTTTTTTCTTTTTATGTCCACAAGCGGGAAGAAGAAATGAAATTGTTGTAATCTATACAGCGCATAACTTTTCTTTAAACTTAAAAATGAGTAATACGAAGTACTATTAAAAATGATAATAAAATTCACTACTAAGTTCTCCAAAATGTGAAAAACGGTGGGATTACTCTAGTCCCCATGCATCCTAAGGATGTTAACTGAACCCTTTCTCAAGGATCCGACCCCAGACAATGAGCAAAATTCACCAATAAATTAATAGTTTAAATATTCTTTAATCCTAAAACTTTTATCATTTTTTGTTTATAACTTAAAGATTTCTTTTTCTTTCAATTACTATAAATTGAACCTACAAATGTTGTATCAAAGGTCGCAACAAAAAAACACAAGTTCACATGTATAATTATTTGCATCTATATACCGCTTTGCCAGAGTATTCGTCTAGTTATTTAATAATGTATGTATATATTATAGTAGGGGTGATCATCGGTCGGAAACCGGACCGGACCGGCCAAGACCGGACCGGACCGAAGACCGAGAACCGGAAAACCATAGACCGAGACCGGACCGAATATGGTCGGTCCGGTCTCGGTCCGGTCTCGGTCCGGTCGGTCTTCGGTCGGTCCGGTCCAATTAGGCAAGTTTTTTCGGGTTTTTGGTCGGTCCGGACCGGACCGGACCGGACCGACAGGACCGAGACCGAATTTGGCAAAAAGCTTAGACCGAGGACCGGACCGAATGTGGTCGGTCCGGTCCGGTCGGTCTCGGTCCGGTCGGTTTTGTCGGTCGGTCCGGTCCGGCCGGTCCGTTTGCTCAGCCCTATATTATAGTTGTGTGATTAAGTTTGTCTTTTTTAAAAGCAATCTAGCTTAAAGGACAAGATCATTATTTTAGCCATATATACTTTATTAAACTATGGAAGTAAACAAAAACAAGAAACCTGATTATTCAAGGTAACAAGCGGGGTAGCCCGCGCTTTGCCGCGGATTTGTTATTTTTTTTATGGTGTTGTATTTTTCTTTGTATTTTTGTTTTGTATTGTTTTTGTTATTTGTTTTTTTTTAAACAAAAATGAATGACCGCATAATAAAATGTTTTTGTGCAAGTTTTGTATTTTTTTATTTAAGGAAAATTATTCATAGTTTCACAAAAAAAAAAAAAAAAAAAAAAAAAAAAAAACTACAGTACATATGCTACAGTAACGTACAACATGGGACAGCACAAATGTTACTGTTTAGTCAACTGTGCGGTACAACTCTTTGAAGCACAACTGCTACAGTAAAATCCTGAGTTTTTAATATATTTATAATATAATATAATTTATAATACGGACATTCAAGGTAATACGGACACATGTTACGTATCTTTATAATCAAGTTAGCTCCCCCATATTGAATGAATATCGACTTTATAAAATATTACTAGTATATTATATCCTGTATGGAGTGCACACATGAAGCATGCTCTCATCAATAATTCAAAAAATTATATAACTATTAGATACATGGCCGGCTTTAATGGAGTGCAAGAGATGTCATTGCACATAGTCATCGTTTAACAAGAGCCACAAAATTTCATGCACTTTATTATATGTATATACACAACATGAGCTTGAGTTTAATTAATTCACGCACTAGTAATACATGTATATTTTGTATATGTGTTTAAAGGCCTTTTTGTGGTGATGACAGGGGCTAGATAACTGAATATGTGGCAAGTAAATAATTAAAAAGAAAGATATGATAATATTGACACGTACGCTGTTGAAGATATTTTGAGGGAAATTTAAAAAAAGAAGAGAAGAAAAGCGTAACAATGATTAGCACGACACTGATAAAAATATTGGAAGACTCGAGAACACCGGCCAACTTTTATTTATATAAATAGCTAGCTACACACTCACACAAACACTATCAATCAATCATATTTAAAAAAAGAAGTCCATAATCAAGTTGGTTATATCATATATCTATCTATCTTACACTTGCAGATCGATCGATCGATCAGAAGCCGGAACCGTTTTGGCTACATCGAGATTATTGAAAGTTCGTTATCTTTAGTGTCCATTTCTAATTTCTACTCTACTTTTTTTTGTTTTGTTTCATACTCTTTTCTTTTATAGGTTAGTATGTTAATAAATTTGATGCTATTTTGATTGATTGATTTAGCTCGTTATTTATTTTGTTTATTACTGAATAATTTATTATGTTAATTGTAAAACTGTCGTTAAGAATACATTAATAATTATGTTTTAAATAATTTTGGGATGGAGTGAGTAATAAATTAGATGCTATTTTGATTGATTGATTGATTGATTTAGCTTGTGAATTATTTGTGTGTATTTTGAATTTTTACATTTGTGTGTATTTTGCTCAAAATGACCATTTAACCTTTCACCGTTAATAGAGTGGTTACAAAATATATTGGTATTGAAGGGTAAAATGGTCATTTTACACAAATGTAGAAATTTAAAAGTTTTGATATATAATAAGTAAAAAAAAAAAGCAGTTAGAAAAAATGACAGATTAATTTCTAGATAACTAACTAACCCTTCGATATATTTTAGGAGACCTTTGTGTTCAAACCTCACTAGGAACAAATTTAGGGGTTCCAATTGTAGAAATTTATGATATTGCTGATTGAATGCCTTTGAAATGCTTAGGGAAACCTGTGAATGGATTTCCGCGGATCCATTTCTTGCTGCTATCTAGTTTAACCTTCTTAAGTTGTTATGTAATTCTATTTGTGTGATTTCTTTTACTGCTTCCTATCAAGTCGAACGTTGATTTTGCGTTACCTGGCCATTATATACATTTGTGTTGGGCTACACACTGAATTTGGGGTCATAGTGTTAGGTTGCAACAAGGGGTGGGAAGGCTCGTGTAGGTCTATAATGTCATAAGCACCCATAGTGGTGTTGTTTTCGTAGGCCTGTTTTTCACTAGCACTAGTAGGTGGTTGGTTTACGAGAGAAATCTGTTTTGGTGGTGTTGTGTTGGACACTTGGACCCATTTTTTCATAAGCAGCATTAGATGCAATGCTCACTCGTTATTAGAAATCGTGCTCCACAAATTTGGAGAGAGTGTTGTGACTTTGTCCGTCTTCCATATGCGACGCTCAGAATTTTTGTTTTTATTACCATTTGTATATTTTATTGATTATTTTGTGTTGACGGTAACTGTGTGAATGGGAATCACCTGCTACTGAAATCTGTTATTCTAAATGGTGTCATTGAATGTGTGGTTAGGCGATGGTAGTTCGATTTTCCTTCTCGAAACCTCTGTGTTCTTAGTAACGTGGGTTTATAAAACTAAGGCCTTGAAAATGAATACTGCAAAACAGCTGTGTTTACTCTTTGTACCCCCACTATCCGCTAACCCAAGCACCCTGTCCCTGTGTCCCCAAGTCTGTTCTCTGTGTCGAGTTCATACTTTGCAGTTTATCAAGTTGGACTCGAGAGTTGATGATTGAATAGGCCTTCAAGTGTGCGTGGCCTAATTTTTGAGTTAGTATTGTAAGTTTCTTGTGGTGAAGAAGGTTGGTCCAAAATGGCGGTTGAGGTATGCTTGTCCTTGTTGGGCAGGAATATTACTCGATTTGTGCATCACTGGTGCCTCTATCCTCTTTTTGTTTTCTTTTTCCATTTGAGGACGTACTTGATTTTGTGATCTATTTGCTGTTACCTTAGGTCATGCCCGTTTTTGAGGTTATCTTGATTAAAGGATGTGGACTTCAAGAATCAGGAAACCACGCCATGGATATCTTCATTTCGTGGAAGAGTGGAATTTCTCATTGCTGAACTTTAGTTATGTTAAACCTAACTTTGGTTGCAGCTGTTGGATAATATGTTGCTGATTTCAACTGATGTACTGAAGTGTGAGAGAAAGCCACTTTGGCGAGTGGATGTGCTTTAGGATTTTTTTGCCTAACGTGTCCCTAATCGCAGGTGCTTTCAGATATACTAGTTGTATTTTTTGATCTTAGAGTCTGAATGGAGCATCCGGTTGATCTTCCAAGTGTGCGTCTTCAAGAAAGCAATGCAGAATCTACAACACAAACAATCACCTGTATGGAAGAACCAAAGTCATGTGATCAGCATATGCATGAGGATAGTGAGCACATTGATGCAGAAATTGTGAACTCAGAAGTTCCTGACAATGGGTCCCTCCAGTATGGGTACGGCGGTTAATACCTGTTTCTTGTTTATCTATGAAGTTCAATTTGTGTGGCGGGTTAGTAACCTATGTTTTCTGGTTCCTCCACAGATGTCCTCACTACCGTCGACGGTGCCGAATCAGGGCTCCTTGTTGCAATGAGATATTTGATTGTCGTCATTGTCATAATGAGGCTAAGGTGTGTTAAATTCAAATAAAGGTTTCCGGTACCCTGTTAGGATTGTATCTAAGAACCGAAGTGTTTTAGGGTACTGATAATTTTTTCATCTTTCTACAGAATGATTTCAATGTTGATCAAAAGGAGAGGCACACCATCCCTCGCCATGAGGTCCAACAGGTAGCTTCCTGCAAAAGTTTCGAAGTTTCTTTATACTTCTTTTTTGCTGAACACATGAAACATGCATTTAACGTGCCTTTCTTTCAGGTTATATGCACCCTTTGTGGCACTGAGCAAGAGGTGAGTGTTTTTATAGTTGCCTTATTTCTTCATTGCGTGTTTTTACTGTTTTCTTAGTCTTCCTGCACGAAAGATCACGACTTATTAATTTGTCTTAGTACCTTTCATAACTGTGTTTCTGCTTCTCCTATTAGGTTCAGCAAATGTGCGCCAACTGTGGTGTGTGCATGGCCAAATACTTTTGCGCAACATGCAAGCTTTTTGATGATGATGTAAGCCTTTAATCCTTCTATTGTTTAGATGAGGTTCCTGTAAACGGTGTTTTGATGCAGTCCTGTGTTTTCCATGGGACTGCTGTCCTGTTTTTTGTGTAGGTTATCTAATTTGCTTGCTCTTTGTTTTGCAGATATCCAAGAGACAGTTTCACTGTGATGGCTGTGGTATCTGCAGGTACTATTTTTGAATATTCATATTACGCAATATATCATACCAAAAATTATTGTGTATTGCCATACAGTTAAAAATGACTGTTTCACTTGTAAATTCTTGTTGAATGGTAGAACATTAGCGTTTCCATAGCCTTCGTTCGATGTTCTTAATTGTGGTATAAACCTTCTAACTCGTATATCTGTTTCCTTTTGGTATCAGGATCGGTGGGCAGGAGAACTTTTTTCACTGTGACAAATGTGGTAAGTTCTCATCTCTATGATACAATTACTAGATGGATCTTGAATTGACCATTAACTAGTGGATCGTAATATGGCCCATTAAAAAATAAAAATGATCCAACCCAGCTAATCCAAATACATGAAGACCGTGAGCTAGGTTGACCCATTTGTTTTCCAAATCGCTTTAATCCGATCAGTATTATTATTTTTAAAATATAATATGACGATAATATTTTCTCCATTTTTGACTATATAAATGCTAAAGTTATAGCAGCTTATTTCATTTTTGAAAATTTCGTTATACAAAGTCATATTCTTAAACAACTGTTACAATATTAAACTTACAAAACGAGTCACTATTTTATAATATTTTTACTCCTTAAAATGTACTAATTTAGTACTATAATTATTATTATAAAGATGCAATGTATCACAATAGCTATTGCATTATTAGAAGTTTTGGTTTACTTCATTTTATAAAATTTGTCATAATTAAATTACTCACCGCCCTTGTCATATAGGATGCCTTCGAGAAAAATGATGTCACGGATTTTTTTTCAAAAAATTGTGATGTTTTAATCGATAATTAAAACTTATAGAATATCCATGAAAAGAAAAGGAGAATGACTCGAAGGGAGGAGTAACGTGATTGACCTGAGTAATTATTAAACGGTCTATTTGGCTGACTTTGGATTAACGGGTCAGATTTTTTGACTTGTTGGATCGTATCTAGATCAAGACGGAGACATTGAAAGACCTAGTATATAGTAAAAAGGTGGTCTAGAGCGTTGAAAACTAATTTTGTCGACTAATTATCCTGGATATATCCTATTAATTTTCAGGATGCTGCTACTCAAATTTTATGAGAGAGAGACACCCGTGTGTTGAAGGAGCAATGCACCATGATTGCCCTGTATGCTTTGAGGTGTGTAGTTTCAATTCAGGTTATTCTATTTGCATGCATGTTTAGAAAGAAAAAAGAACATGCCACTAATGGCTTAAAGCCTTAAACTGTTGGTTATTTGCAGTATCTGTTTGACTCTCTGGATGATGTTACGGTCATGCCTTGTGGCCATACCATTCATAAGAAGTGTTTAAAGGACATGCAGCAGCACTCGCAGTAAGTGAATTTAAACAACCATGGAACTTTAAAAATTAAGATAAATTTTTTTATTAAGCGAGTATACTTATGCGGCTATGCTTGATTTATACTAAAACAACTGCAGATATGCTTGCCCTCTGTGCTTTAAGTCGGTCTGTGATATGTCGAAGTTTTGGGAGAATCTTGATATGGAAATTGCAGCAACACCAATGCCTGAACTTTATCAAGACAAATTGGTATGCCATCTTTCTTTATCCGTGTTTTTGAGCTTTTTAATGTCGATATTCTGAGTTTCAGATCTTTTTTCTGCAGATATGGATCCTGTGCAACGACTGTGGAACCAACTCTGAAGTGCCATTCCATGTTGTGGCTCATAAGTGCCCGAATTGCAAGTCCTACAACACTCGCCAAACTAGAGGCTGAGACTGGGTGTGTGTATAACATTCTGCTGATTCTCCGTTTCTGATACAGGATCGACCAGGGCTGATTTTGTCTTGTATTCTTGCCATCTGTTCATGATGTCGATGCCCATTGGTTAGAGTTTCAGTTGTCGTATGTTGAGGCTTTGGCATCTCTGGACCCTACCATTTGCTCTGTATTTTACGTAAAAGATGGTTTCTTGTAGTTGTAACCTTATTTGATCATGTTGATTCGTCTTTTAGGCATTTTGGTCATGTTCAATATCAACATACCTAATTATGCCAGAAGGACTTTCGGTCAGTACAAGTGTGCAAGCGTGTGTTGCTTAATATATAAGTGCGTGTGGAAAGTGTCCAATAACAACGATACAAAATTTATAGAAACATAAGACGAAAAACATGCAAGCAATAGACAAAAACTATCATAATTGCTTAAAGAATAAGGGTATATAGACATAAGAGCATATGACATACCCTGCCCGGCGGGTTTAGGTATGTTGTTGTATACATAAGAGCATATGCCACAAGACAACACAAAATATATAGACTATAGAAAGTGCATAAGAGGCAAAGGGGACACAAGCATAAACATAAGAGTTTAAAAGTAAAAAACGCAAAAACGCAAGTAAAAAACGCAAATGGGCAAGGGCACAAAAGGATAAATGTACACAAAGAAAAGGGGATTAAAGGCAAACATAAAACTAAGACCTGCGAGAGCAGCGGATTTCTACACGAACACATTGACGCAAAAAAAGTTTTATTTCCTGACAAGATCCAAGAACCTTACAGTTCCACACTAGAATTAGGCTGGTTGAATTTCTATATTCCGAACTACAAAATACGAGCAGCAAGTTGAAGATATGAAATATATGATCATCTAAGATACAAACCATGTATTGCTTTAACAGAAGTTAGTGGATGCAAAAAAGTGAACACTGCATTGTCTAAAACCAACTACCAAGTTAGTTTCAACTTTCAAGGACACTGAAATCAAAATGATTTTGATTGTGACTCGAAACGCAATAATGCTTGTATCCCATACGACACAAAAATAAAGCTAGCATGTACTCATGTCCTGGTAACCCACAGTCCCACATCTATCTAGAGGGACAGTTCGAACCGTTAGGTAAGGTGTGGAAGAAATTTTTTCTATTAGTGTACTCATGTACTACTTAAAGGACGTATTCGACAAGTCTAGTTTCATTTGCCTCTCTACTCATTATATTTATTCGACTGCAGGTGGGAGGTACAGTACTATGTTCAAGACGAGTCTGGATCACGATGTTGATCTCTTGAAAAAACATAGAAACGAAAGCGTCTAGTCTTCCCATTCCATATGGTGTTGGTCCTATTCTTGTGAAAATTGGGACCTAACGGTAAGTCTGTGAGCACAGTACAACGGAGAGTTGTATGCTGGGATTTTGTGACATTTCTAATTGGCTGTCTTGTATTTCTAATAAGTTGTTTAATCGTTGGCATGTTGTAACTTTGTTAGAGTGGTTCAGCCAAAGTGAACCCACTTAACCACTTTCAAGATTTGGCTTTTGTAACATGGGGTCTTGCCTTTGTCTTTGGCCATGTCCTTTTTCCTGTTTGGTAACTAATAGCAAATAACACCACCTTCAACCAAAATGGTAGGGTCTCTTATATGCATTATTGTGTTTTGTATCCGGTAACAAAGCCAAAAGATCTATAAAATGAGAAAATTTCAAAAGTTTATTGTATTTTGAAAAACAAATAATAGACCTAACCATAAAGGAAAAAATTTTGTATGTCAAGTGCCCAAAGCTGGTATAATCTTTATGTTGATTTTAAGGTTTATCTATCATTTCCAGGATTACTTTGTGTTTTACAGCGTAATTATGAGACACCTTTATTAGTTATGGATTTACTTTAGGATTATTAGTTATGATTACTAGGAGAACGACACGATCCCTTTTGTGAATCTGGGGTCCCTAAGCCATTGTGTTTTTTAAGGATGCCACTAAAATCATTAGTAGTTTGTAAAGTGTAATCTACAGGCTCAGTACACACAAACTTTATACGCCTTTTGTTTTGTGTCTGTACCAGAATGAGGCGGAGCTTATACTTCTTAGGATGCCACTTAAACCATGCATTTCGTAACACTGACGTTGTGGCCATCTACACAAAGTCGATACACAAAACCTTTTATGTATCGGACGGCTATACGCTTTTTGTTTGTGTTGTATTAAGATGAGGCAGGCAGCATCATAAAGCATGGGCCAAGAAAGATAAAAGTTGTTTTGAGTCTTTAGAAGAAAGATACATTTGATGCAATGGCAATAATGCACACATGGGAGAGGGGCCAAGTCTGTAAAAGCAAACAAGGAAGTTCTTCATGGAAAATGGAAGGGACAATCATAGATGGAAAAAAGGAAAAGGAAAATCACATCAAATGCATTAAAATTTTGTACCTTACAACCCACATATCAATTCCATTAAACACTCAAGATTTTCCAAATGCCAAAAATAATTCACTAGCATGCTTGTACTATACAAAGATGAACACTAGCTTTGCTGACATTATGTGTAAATATCATTTATGGCCCATCAGAATATTGCATCAAGTAACCATATCACAAGATTTTCAAAATCCTTATCATTATGCCAAGAACTCACAAACTTGTAAACTAAAAAAAATGCATTCAGTTGCTTGTACTAAACAGATGAGGTATTTCTCTGTCAAATTACCTAAAGATGGCGAGTTTTTGACTAGGTATTATCGTGACTGTTTTTTGGTCTTTCTTTGGACATCCACAAATGTGTAACTAGTGAGGTTTGAAACATAAAACTTTTGAGAGTGTGTTATGTGTCTTACCGTGACGAAGGTTCATTAAGTTACTTGTACTATACTAGTACTAACTAATTCAATTGTGATGTCGAGGCCTCATTATTGTTAGCTAATACTGTTTGAGTAAGGAGATCATATGTATCCTAACAGAATCATGCTAGAAGCAATTACACCTCAAGATTTACCAAACAGCTCATATCAATATGCTAAGAAATCATTCATTATGATGCTTGTACTGTACAAGAAATTACCAAAGCAAATGTGATGTACTGATGTTCTGGTTCAAGATAAAGAGTTACTTGCTAACATTGTGTAAAAAGATCATTATAATTGTCAGAATATTGAATACCAGCAACTACATCACAATAAATTTCAAACACATATCAGAAGGCGAAAAAATCAGAAAGTTGCGGAAGGAATGATACATTAGGATGCACGTGCGATGTTGAGGTTCAAGACAAAGTCTACAACTACCTATGTGATTGAGATGTTGAGGTTCAAGACAGACTTGCTTTCTAACCCATAGCAGAATGCAGTTTTCAAAACCCATATCAGAATGCCAAGAATATACAAACTTATTGATGTTAACAAAGATAAAGATGTGTTAGCCCATATCTGATGCCATTAAAATCTCGAGATTTTCCGAACCCATATCAGAATGTTAAGAACTTGAAAACTTGTACAACAAATGGTGCATAAGGATGACTGTGTTGTACAGCAACCAATGCAGTTGTGATGTCGAGGTGTAAGATAAAGACTTTCTTGCTAACCTTTATTAAAATGCCATTAAAATCTCTCCAAGATTTTCCAAACCCGTTTCAGTATGCAAAGAATTTCTAAACTTTTTGATGTTGATGTACAAGATAACGACTTTCCGCTAACCTATCAGAATGCCAATAATTCACAAACATGTACAATAATTCACAAACATGCACAATAAACGGTGCATTAGGATGCTTGTACCACATGACTAACAACAATATAGTGAAGTTAAGCTTCAAGACTGAAACTTGCTTGCTAACATTCTGTAAAACAATTATTATATTCATTCAAAGACTTGATTGGAGGCTTATACATCAACTCCTTACAATGAGTCCAAGAAAGATGGGCGGTCAAGTAGGGAGGGGGAGGGGGGATATGGCTAGTACCATTTCATTCTCGTATTAAGACTCAAGTAAAACAAGCCTTACAGTAGAGATATCATCAATGTCAATATTGTTCAGGAATTAAAGACACAAAACTAGCTGGTTAAGCAGTTTACCAATCAGCCATTAAGACTATGAAATATGAAACACATTCAATAACATATAAAGAGAGACCACACACTTGAAAAAAAAGATCATCCATGGCTGCAATTAAAAACAGGAAACACAGCTCTTATCGAACGGGTAATCAATAGTGGTGTGGTTCACATCATACGTTATGGAATTGAGTTTCATTGTTCATAAGCTTAATGGTTGACTGGACAGTTAACAAAAATGCAAAAATACCAGCTTTTTTTTTTCCTAATCCGTTTATGGAGCAATGAACATGGAGGTCTCGAAAAGATCCTCGCGGCTGTCCTGTTTCTGCATAATCTCTGATTGTGAAGATGGACTCGCCTCACTGTTATTCTTCTCCATCTCTTCCTCAATCATGATCTCCTGTGATCGGCAATCCCAACTGCAAAACGCTTTCTCACCTCTAAAAACACAAAGAAAAAGAACACAATTATCAGTCCATGATAAAAAGCATATATTTTTAAGAACGAAAATTATTAAAAGTTTAGGATCATACCTGTACATGTAGATATCTTCGCCCTCCAACTTCTTCTTGCAAGAGTAACAAAAGCTCAAGAAATCATCAGCGAGGTACGAATTCACGACTTCAGAAGGATGAGTCTCCTGTTCTTCGATCTTGAAGGATTTAGCAACAAACTCGTCATCATGACGCTCTAAAATACAGTCACCAAAGATATGAGTTGTTTTAGGATTAGGTCCGTGTTTCCTAACACATGTGTAATCCTCAGAAAGCTCAATCTCACTTGCTGAGAGGGAAGCAACCAAATCTTTTCCAAGGTATGGTCCATTAGACATACCAGTACTCAGATTAGTCGGGCGGTTGGTTAAACGGGTCGAGTTTGAACCAAGATTTGCACAATCCAAAGAATGAGAGCAAAATTTAGCAGATGGCTCTTGTGCTAAAGGACTGATCAGCTTAGGGTTGGATTTGTTGATATGGGCATGAGCGAAAATTGCATAATTCTTAGGGAGTGAGTTCGACATTGAGTCAAACGGGTCAAAACTGGTGCTTTTCAAACACGGATTGTTCAAGATCCTCATCTGAGGTGCAAAAAGAATACTCTTACTGTCCGATGAGCGGAGAATTTTTCCAGATGAGGGTTTCGCCTCATCCTCAAGAGACTCAATAATGCTTAAACCTACTTTTTCACAATTCCAACTCTTTTGACTCAATTCACTCGCTTTCGACAAAACCCTAATCGGCAAACTCCCTAAGTTCGGTTTAGAAAAGACTTTGAAATCCAATGGAGAAGTAGGGCTCCTAACTGAATCAGATTCTGAGTTTTTAGGATTTAGCCCTACAAATAGACCAGGAACAGCGAAAAAGGAATTGGTTTTGTGTTGTTTCAAAAAAGCATCCGAATTCGAATAACAAGACTCACTAGCATAAGCATCAGTAGTCAGATGATGAGCCTGACCCATGTTTTGTTGATCTTTCTGGTGTGATCTTGTTCTTTTCCTCAACATTTTCACACTCCCTGTTGACAAAAACACATAAAGATTCAAACTTTATTGCTCAAAACTTATCAAAATAGCATCAAATGCAAAGATCAAGAACCATCCTTAAAACCCTAACATAAAAATCATCATCCAATTCTAAAAAATTGATCAAAACCCTAATCTGCAAATCATCATCCAAATCCAACAATCTAGTTTATAATAACACAATCAGATGCAAGTTTCAAGTACCCAATTAGACAATGATGAAAACCCTTTATCAAAAAATTTAATCATAACAATGTGCATTATCCATAAATATATATAGATCAAAATGTCAAGATAATAGTCAAAATGGTCAAACACCAACAAAACTAGTCAAAGTAACCAAAACATGCCTAAAAGTCCAAGATTAGCATCCCAAAAAGATCATCAAACACATCCAAACAACAAATCAGTCAAAACCCACAACGATTAAACCCCTAAAAAGACACAACAATAATATAAACATCAAATAAGCTACAAAAAAAGCTAAACCCATGAATAAGCACCCATCAAACACAAATAAAGATAACAGATTTGCATCAAACAACAAAAACCCATCTCAGAAAACCAATCAAAACAGCATATAATGCACCTTGAAAAAATGAAAATTTTTTAAGTTTTATGAAAAATAAAGGAAAACCCACCTCAATAAACTTGACACAAGTGATAAGAAGAAAAAAGAGGGGTCTTAAAAATGTGGTTTTATGAAACTTGTACAGTACAAAAACTTATTTTTCTCTCTCTCTTTTTTATTTTTCTGCATCAAAATCAGAGAAGCAAATGAGCTTCTCAAATACTCTTTTCTTTCTTTCTCTCTCTCTTTGTTTCTGTAGGTGGTGGTTTTAGTGTGTTTGTGGATACGTATACAAGGGTGTATCTATAGATATATACAGGGTTTTAACTTTTGGGTTGCGATCCCCTACAAAGGGGTGTAAATTTACAAAGTCTAAAAAGGAATCTAAGTATTGCCATGTGTCCCCACCCACTCCCTCCTTTTTTTCTTTAATATTTTTAGTTAGAGGGTGTTTTGGTCATTTGACCTATTTTTTAAATTCCACATTAAATTTCAAATGCAAATAACTTTCAAATGACAAACTTTTACAAAAAACCGATTTCACTAAAATTTTTAAAATTTAATCCTCTTTAATTTGGTATAAATTTTTTTAATTTTTTCGAAACTTTTTTTTTGACATATTCATTGGGTCATGATTTTCTTGAAAATTTTAGCATTTTCGGCTCTAATTTTGTCTAGTTTAAAGGCCGAATTTTGCAAAACTTAAAACACGAAAGTTGCAGCTTCTTGGCCATTCTTTACCCAGAAATTTGAATCACTCAAATCCAATATGATATGAGTGAGATATCGTATGTTAAAGATGACGTTTTACTCATATTTGTTGCACATAACGTGTTTGATGAAATGTTTAGCTTAGATTTTTAGTCTTAAAATCGAGTTAAATGCACTAATTTTTGTACAACAATGCACCTTTAGTCATTTTATTAATGTAAGATTCAAAAAGTTTTGTTTTTTTTTTGTTTTTTTGTTGTTTTTTTTTTAACTGATGAACTATATTATTAACTGATGAACCTTATTAACTGATTTTTAAAAAAGACATTTTGTTCATCAGTTACTTTGGTTGAACCATATTAACTGATGAACCTTATTAACTGATGAACCTTATTAACTTATTAACCTTATTAACCGATGAACCTTATTAACTGATGAACCTTATTAACCATATTAACTGATAAACCTTATTAACTGATGAACCTTATTAACTGATGAACCTTATTAACTGATGAACCTTATTAACCTTATTAACTAACTGATAAACCTTATTAATCTTATTAACTGATGAACCTTATTAACTAATGAACCTTATTAAATGATGAACAAAATAATTGATAAACGTTATCAAAAATAACTGATGAACAATATAAAAAATAACTGATGAACCATATAAAAAATAACTGATGAACGTTATTTTTTTTCAAAACTGCTGAACATTATAAAAAATAACTGATGAACCATGTCAAAAAAATAACTGATGAACCAAATAAAAAATAACTGATGAACCATATAAAAAACTGGAAATAAGATGATGTTTGTTTTCGTCCATACATTCTAACTTCAATAAGGACCTTTAATACATATGGACTTATGGCAATATGCTGCAATAACACTCTTGAACAGGCCCCATAACCAAACACGTACTCCATAATCAAACAAGAATGTCAACTACACCACACATTGCTCTACTTCCGGGTACCGGAATGGACCATTTGACACCAGCTCTCCGTCTCGCTGCTATGCTATTGTCTCATAACTGCCAAGTCACACTCATAACCCCCCCAACCACCTGTCTCGACTGCAGAATCCACCCATATAGCAGCAATTTGAGCTTTGATAGCATTGCACTTCATCTGATGAACCTGTGATAAAAGTAAGCAGATAACAAAAAAGTCACTAATTGATGAACCTCTGATAAAAATAAGCAGATAATAAAAAATAGACTAACTGATGAACCTCTAATAAAAAATGCACTAAATGATGAACCTATAAAACTGATGAACCTATTATAACTGATGAACCTATTATAACTGATGAACCTATAGTAACACAGGACAATAACCGATGAACCTAAAATATAACATAATAGCTAAGCTAATATGTTAATCAACTAATAAAAAATAGTCTAACTGATGAACCTCTAATAAAAAATGCACTAAATGATGAACCTATAATAACATAATGATGAACCTATGATAACATAATAGCTGAAAATATAACTGATGAACCAAAAAAACTAATATTAATCAACTAAAAAAGAATAAACTAACTGATGAACCTATTATAACTGATGAATCTATAATAACTGATGAACCTATAATAACTGATAAACCTATAGTAACACAAGACAATAACTGATGAACCTAAGATATAACATAATAGCTAAGCTAATAACAAAAAAAGCATAAATTGATGAACCTAACATAAAAAATAAACATATAACAAGGAATGTAATAACTAATGAAGACACACAAATGTAAACTTGTACT
>JARVZY010010518.1:0-22880 GCA_030686995.1 Artemisia argyi | reverse complement strand
TTTTCTAAATTTGTTTATTCAGAAAAAGATTTCGACCAAAAACTCGAAAATCGCGAGATAAATTTTGAAAACAAATCACCATACTACATCGCTTATGCATTTAGGGCTTTGTGATTTGACAATAAGGAATATTATAATATGTGATGAAGAAAATTAGGAGGAACACCATAGATTGATTACAAACGTCAGTAATGGAGACCAAGCACAGTAGGCAAAGAATGACACATGTCTTAGCAATCCGTTAGACCAAAACACAAGGAATCAAAGAAATTGTTACCCATATTCTATCCCCTTCAGATAACGCCGAGTTCGAAAGACAGAACGTTGTGGAATTAGTCACAAGATTTATTGTACCTATTTCAATTATTCCTGATAAAGGTGATCGAATCACCTTAGACTTCTAGCAATCATTTTAAGATTTCCTTCGGAATCCCATTTAGATGTAAACACCGCCTATCATCCTCAGACCAATGGTCAGATTGGGAGGACTATTCAAACATAGGAAGGATATGCTTAGAGAGTGAGCGATTGACTCTAGAAATGGTTGGACTAACCATTTGTCATAAATTCAATTCGTTTGCAACGATAGTTATCGCATGAGCGTAGAGACTACACTATTTGAGGCACTTTATTGTCGAAGTACCAATTACCCATTTACAGACCGAAATCGGAAAGTTAAATTCATTGGTCTAAAACTAAACTATGGAACAACAAAGGAAATTTCACAAGTCAAGAACCAGTTACAAGCAACGAGAAACTGGCAGAAGTTAGGTTGGTACATGACGCACATCATACGGATTGAGTATCCCAGAACAGCAAACCATCTAAATTCAAGTGGGAGAATGAACTAAGTTGGAAGCTTGGCCTTGGAGAGGCATGATATGATTTTGGTAACACGAGAGATTGAACCCCTAGTATATTAGACCATTTAAGATTTATTTTAGAATCGACCAGCTGACATATAAAATCCGAGTTCTGGCAGAGTTCAGCAACATATATTACCCATATCACATTGTAAACCTCAAGAAGCACTGATCATCTATTGACAGACCGAACACGGAAAAAGCCAAACTCACTATTTTTGTAAGCACTCATGAAATAACTAGGAATTTTCTGCAAATCAAGAATCAGTTACAAGTCGATAAGTTGTAAACCCTTAGAATTTCAAGTTAGTGGTAGGGTCACGTTAAAAGTTCTGCCTAGGGAAGGCATAATACCATTCAGAAAAATCCGGGAAGTTAAATTCGATGTACCCTGGACCATTAATGTTTCAGACAGAGTAGGCCGGTAACCCTTAGACTTGAGCCTTGTTGGAAAGTAGCAAGATTAAACAAACATGTTTCACAATTTCAAATCCAGAGAAACGATTCTCAGATTTGTGACTCATGATTCCATTAGAAGGAATCGAACCAAATGACAAACTTAAATCTGGTAGGAGCACCAGTAGAAATCATGGACCGTGAGGTCGAACGGTTGAAGCAAAGTCGAATTCCTATCGTGAAAGTTCGCTGGAATTCTCGAAAAGGTCCTGAATTTATTTAGGAACGGGAAGACCAAATGCAACTCAAGTATCCACGTCTTTTTACAAAATATACTTCAGAGACCAACAAAAACTGAACTTCGGGACGAAGTTCCTGTTAGAGGGGAAGACAGTCACAACTCGTAATTTCCGGTCATTTTCCAAATTTCGACAATCTACTATTCATCATTTACTATTCACCGATTACTATTCATCATTTACTATTCATCGTTTTTGAGGTCAATTTGATATTCTGAGAAGCATTCAGAAATTTTACTATTCACATGACACTATTCATTTCCGAAGAGGAAACACTATTCATGTACTTTAATCATTTCATCGTAAACTTAGTTTACGGGTATTCAAAATTCGCGTAACCGTATTGGTTCAGGAGCGAATTCATGCATTATCATTTGGACATTTCATACAGACTAGAAGTAGTCTACGTATCATCATTATGGCACTTGCATACTATCCCACTCGTAGGATAATTAAATTAATACTTTTGGTATAATTAACTTTTACGTATAATTATTTCTATCTAAATGTTTAAGCAGGGGAGTGCGTTGGATTTTAATGCTTTTATTGACGATGTTAGTTTACAGGAGTATTTTATGAGGGGAAACAAGTTCACGTTCATGACAGGATTTGGGCAGGGGCTGAAGATGAGTAAAATTGACAGGGTGCTTGTGTGTCAAGAATTTTTTAACAAATGGCCTGGAGCGTGTTTGAGAGCTTTACCGAGGGATCTTTCGGATCACTGCCCATTACTGTTGACGGTTGTGGATTCGAATTATGGTCCAAAGCCGTTCAAGTGGTTCAATTCTTGGATTGAAAGGGAAGGGTGTGAAGAGGTGGTTATAAGGGCTCTCCAGAATTCTGTGTTTGAAGGTTCGGCGGATAATAGGATAAAATTTAAATTGTTAGCAGTTAAAGAGGCGTTAAAAATCTGGTGGAAGGGAAAGTGTAAAAACGAGGTAGAAGAAATTCAGAGTTTAACGGAGGAGGTAGCGAGATTGGAAAGGAGGATGGAAGAAAGGGAGCTTGAGGAGGAGGAGTTGTGGATTTGGGAGGAGAGTAAGAAGGAGGCTGAGCGTTTGAGACTGCTGAACCATTGGGACTTAATACAAAAGTCTCGGGTGAGGTGGGCCTCGATGGGAGATGATAATTCGGCCTTCTTTCATAGATGCATTAATGGGAGAAAGGCGGTGAATGCCATTCCGGGTTTGATGGTGAATGGTGTGTGGGTGTCAAAGCCCTCCTTAGTTAAAAAGGAGGTTATGGGTTTTTTTCGGAAACATTTTAATGAAGAGGTTAATCATCGACCTACCCTTTTATGCTTTAATTTGAAACAGGTTGCTGAAGATGATGGTGAGGACCTTATAAAACCGTTTTCCAAGGATGAGATCAGGGATGCAGCTTTTGAGTGTGGTTCAGATAGAGCTCCAGGCCCTGATGGATTCAACTTCAGGTTCATTAAACACTTTTGGAGGTTTCTTGAAGATGATTTTATGAAGCTGTTTGAAGAGTTCTTTGAGTCTGGAGTTATTAGTCGGGGATGCAGTACGTCTCATATCACTCTTATAGCCAAAACTAAGACACCGGTGGGGTTACGGGATTATAGACCTATCAATTTGGTAGGGGTCATTAGCAAGATCATTTCTAAGGTTTTGGCTGCCAGGTTGCAAAAGGTTATTGGGGGAGTTATTTCAGAGACTCAGTCGGCGTTTTTAAAAGACAGGTACATATTGGATGGGCCCCTTGTTCTCAATGAAATAATTGGATGGCTAAAGAAGAATAGAAGGCAAGCATTTTTAATGAAGATAGATTTTGAAAAGGCGTACGATAATGTGCATTGGGAGTTCCTTCTTAATATTATGGAACAAATGGGGTTTCCGTCTAAATGGTGTACATGGGTTAGAGGCATTCTTCAGTCGGCTGTCTCAGCGGTTCTGGTTAACGGGTCACCAACGTTTGAGTTCCAATGTAAAAAAGGTCTTAGGGAAGGTGATCCGTTATCGCCTTTTTTGTTTCTAATTGTTATGGAGGCGCTGGCTAGGATGGTAGATCAAGCATGTAATGTGGGGGTCTTTGAAGGAATTGAGACTAGTAATAATGGGCCGGTGGTTTCTCATATGATGTACGCGGATGACGCCTTAATTATGGGAAAATGGAATGAGGAGAATGTGAAGAATGTAGACCGCCTACTTCGGGTTTTCTTTATGTGTTCGGGTCTAAAGATTAATATTCATAAGTCTCAACTATTTGGTTTGGGTATTGTAGAAGACATGTTGACTAGCATGGCGAATATTATTGGGTGTAAGGTTGGGAGGCTTCCTTTCGATTATTTGGGTATCAAGGTTGGCGCTAATATGAGCCGGATTGCGAATTGGAGTAGTGTTTTGGAGACAATTAAGGGGCGGCTTCAATCGTGGAAGTCTAACCTTCTTTCTATAGGAGGTAGACTAACATTGATTAAGTCGGTGCTTTCTAGCCTTCCGGTTTACTATTTGTCGTTATACAAGGCTCCGGTTGCGGTTATTGAGGCTATTGAAAAAATGATGCGGCACTTTCTTTGGTGTGGGAGCAAGGAAGGACGTGGTTTACATTGGGTTTCTTGGGAAATTGTCACAAAACCAAAAAAGGTAGGGGGTTTGGGTATTTCAAAAATAGAAGATGTTAATTCGGCGTTACTTGCTAAGTGGGCGTGGAGGTATAAAACCGACATTGATGGGCTGTGGAGAAAAGTTGTTCAAGGCATTCACGGTGGTCGTAACAGGTGGAATTTTCTTCCTGTTAAGAGTGCTGGCTGTTGGAAAAAGATAGTTCTTTTTTTGGATAAATTGGTGCTAAATGGCAAAGATCTAAAATTCTGGATAAAGGGTAAGATTGGGAATGGGGAAAACATTTCTTTTTGGAAGGATATATGGTTCGGAAGTGTGCCGTTAATGGATAGATGGTCAGGATTGTACTCAAACGAAGTTATGCGGAACTGTGTGGTGCGAGATAGGATTAAATTGGATGCAAATACAGGTATGGTGCTGAATGAAGATTGGCGAATAGAAACAACCTCTGTTGAAACAATCTCCGAGATGCAAGACGTGCAGAATTTGTTGTCCAAGGTGTCTTTTTCAGGAGCCAAAGATAAGTGGGTGTGGGAAGCCGATTCTGGTGGTGTTTTTTCTGTGGCAAGTGTCAAAAGTTTGCTGAACATGGGGCGGAATATGCAGAAAAATAACGAGATGCGCTGGGTTTCTTGGGTCCCTATAAAAGTTAATGTTTTGATGTGGAGAATTGAGATGGAGAGGATTTCGACCTGTCTGGCTTTAGTTAAAAGAAACATTCATATTCAGGATACTTTGTGCCCTCTTTGTGAAGCTGTTACGGAATCTGCAGGTCACTTATTCGTTGATTGCGGATTCGCGTTTGGTGTTTGGCAAGAGGTCTGGAGCTGGTGTCGTTTAACAGATCCGGTTTTCAGAAATGTTAAAGAAATGATGTTGTTGCCTAGCCTCGGTAAGCAAACAAAGTGGTATAAACGGATCTTGCGTGGCATTCTGATGATCGTTTGCTGGACTATTTGGAAAACAAGAAACAAAAAGGTTTTTGAAGGGTCTTCGTCTAAGGTTATAGAGGTGGTTGCTTTAGTTAAATCTTTGTCGTTTTTTTGGCTTAGGAATCGCTCTAATTTTAAAAGTTTAGAGTGGAAGGATTGGTTAGTTAACCCGATGTATATATTGTAATCCTTTTGGTGGTGGCCCTTTGTTGAGGGTTGGCCGTTTTTTAATGAAGTTAAACGTTCAAAAAAAAAATGTTAACAAACGATCAATAATGTGACTAACACGTCCGACACTCCCGACTATGATCCCAATATATTTTTATATTCATTTTTATAATATAAAAATTATAATATTAATTTACCCGGTATTTTGGAAATTTATTTAATTATTATCGTAAGTTTACTATAATTACGACGGTTTTCGTAGAAATTAAACAATAATTATCTAAACACTCAATATTTATACCCAACATATTTTTACAATTTTTATGACTTTATTATGTCCCGGATAACTCCGTTAAAATTTATTTTTAGTTAACCCGGTACCCGGTGTCACCTAAAACAAATAATATATATACATAACACACCAAGTCTTACCAAAACTCTTACACAACCATCCACCCCTCCATTTTGCCGCCCCCCTCCTTACCCTTATCTTACACCCTTGAAAAATTGCTACTAACTCCTTATGAGTGTCATAGATTGTCTAGTGATAAATATATATATATACATAACAACTAAATATCTTACTCATTTTCTCAAACTACAAGCAAGATCTATTTTCTTTCTCTCTTTCTCTTGGGCTCGGCAAAACAACAAGAAACAAGGCAAGGCACAATATTTTTCAAGATCTAGTAGGTTATCAAGCATAGTTTGTATACCTTTTTGAGTTTTGGAAGATAAACTCAAGGTTTACTTAGGTTTTTCATCCTCAAATCTCTTTCATCCTTCAAGTAAGTATAAGAAACTCAAACTTATGATTTTACCAAGTTTATACAAGATCCATATGATATATATACTAGATCAACATGCATATGCTATTTATACCACTTTATTTTATAAACATTTAACTTTTGAGCCATAGAAGTAGATTATTGTTAGATCCTTGTTAGATCTACTTGGTTTATGATGTTTAGGAACCCATGACACCCTAAGAAGGTGTATGGTAGGATTAGACTAGTTTTGTGGTGATTGAAAGTGGTTTAGTTGAAGTTGGAACAAGTTTGAAACTAGGAAAATGATTTTGGAAAATATTTATTTACCTACTGCCCTTATTTTAAAAACGTGGGAAACTCAGTAAATGATGGGTAATTTTTTACCAAAGATTTAGAAAATACTTTCAAAAACGAAACTTTTGACGAAAGAACGGATTAAAACGAGTTTATAACGAAGGAGATATGATTTTTGTAAATTTAACGACGAAAACTATTTTCTGAAAAACTGCATGCTGTTTGACAGTTTTTGACGGGCAAATAGAGACGTTAGACGTAACCTAGTGGAGCCGAGCTATCGAAAATATATTAGTATATACTAAAACGAATCCGTGGATATAAAGAACGAGTAAAATGAGCTTAAAACGACCAAGTTATACGCGTTTTAAAATCGTCAAAACTATATATATATATATATATATATATATATATATATATATATATATATATATATATATATATATATATATATATATATATATATATATTTATTCACTACTAGAAAATAATATAACTACGTACTAAATAATATTTTTTCTAGATTTCTTATTAAAGGAGTTTATTTTTAACTAACGAAGTACGTACGACTCAAGGTTTATTACGCGACTACTAGACATTATTTTAAGGTTTCCAAGACGAGGAATATAACACTAACGTTTTTACACGATATATTACGATAAGTTTTTATAATCCTAATTGGACTTATTTTTCCTAAGTACGGAAACTATTTTACTTTGACAATAACTAGTATTTCCAAGTTACGAGTGGTATAGGTATCATGTGCATGTGCATTCATTACATCACGACATGATCTAAATTAGATCACATTCATTCATTTAGGTTGCGGCTAGTGTTCGCGCCTTGTTGTCCCGATTATTCCATCACTTTGTACTATCATTTCGAGGTGAGTCATAGCCCCACTTTTACTTGTTTAATTACTTTATAAACTCTTTTGGGGAGATACATGCTTAAATACTTGTTTTATACTTTTATAAGATTTGAATTACTTTTTGGAGGAGAATACGCTGCTTTAATTATTTTTGTACAATGCCAAAGTACTAAATTCCATACATTGCTTAAGTTGCCTTATTACCACGACATAAGTCCCCTTTAATATCATGGACCGTTAATTAAGATGCAAGCGAGAGTGAGTGGATAGATCTATCGAGGGTGACTCCTCCATTCGTGTTTGGGTTGCTCCATAAGGAAAACGAATGCATTTCATTTCTAATATATTACGAGTGTCTGGTAAACACTCATTTGGGGCCAAGTAACGTCTAGCTTCGGTGTCATGAGCTTAAGAGACAATGTAGTTTTACGACTGAAAAATTTATTACTTTACTTATACTTGGGCTATTGTACATACGATTAAAGTTATATACGGATGGTTTTTATAAACTTGGTTACTGATTTATTACTGATTTACGATGCCTTTGCATCAACCTTATTACGGATTTACGATGCTTTTACTGGGATATTCTTCTCTCCAAATGTTTTACCATACCTACTTGTTCTCTAAAATCTATGAACTCACCAACCTCGTGTTGACACTTTAGCATGTATTTTCAGGTTATTAAGGTAGCTCATGTTGCATGCATTTGGACCTTCATGGAGTCGTGGAGACGACGCGTCTGACTATATTTTTCTACACCTATGAACGTTTGGTCTTGTTGAACTTATTTTACCTAAATTGGCAATACCTTTTGGGACCTATATTTTGTAAAACTCTGAATGTTTTTAATGATCAAACGACGTATATTCCAAACGACACTTTAGGTCGTTCAATATAACTGTAACTGTGATGCTATGACAGTCACCCCCAGGTATTCCATTCCGCTGCCATTCAGGTATTTTGGGGGTGTGACATTAATTAACCCATTAAGAAAGTTCTACACTAGCTTGATAGTAGTTAGGGGTTGGCAATGCATCACTCACTCCATCCCCCTTCACTAACAAACAACCAATCCCCTTATGCCACATCACCCTCCCACTTTTCCCTTCACTCACTCTTTTTTTGTTGGCATCACATCACTTACCATTCACTCACTTTTTTTTTTCTTTTTCTTTTTTCTTTTTTAAAAACTAAACTTCATCGTCCACCTCGAGGTATGGTAATTGTTGAGCGTGAATATGCTCCATAAGATCAAATCTGACACGAAAATGTGTATCCTCATCTCGTATCTCGGCTAAAGCTGCTTCGTCAAACACCGGTTCAATCGGAGGATCCCGAATATGAACTGGCGAGATTGCGTTACTGGCGTTATGTATAATCATGTTATGCAATATGACACACGTATAACCTATTTTTCTAATTCTTTCTATCGTGTGTGGCCGTAAGGGTCGATTCAGTATACTCCATTTACCCTTGAGAACACCAAATGCCCGTTCAACATCCTTTCGAGCCGACTCTTGTAATTTCTTGAACTTTTTTTCCTTCGGGTCGGTTGGATATTTGAACGCTTTAACAAACGTAGACCATGCCGGATATATGCCATCACAAAGATAGTAGCCACGCTTGTACGTATGGCCGTTCACAACAAATGGGCACTTAGGTGCCGTACCATTACGCTCGGTGAGGAATAGCGGAGATTGCATCACAACGTTTATATCGTTGTTTGAACCCGGCGGTCCAAAGAACGCGTGCCATATCCACAAATCTTGAGACGCCACTGCCTCCATCATAATCGTAGGGTATTGATGGTCACCCCTTTTATATTGACCCCTCAATTCCATTGGACAATTCCTCCAAACAAAATGTGTGCAATCTAGGCTACCGATCATACCCGGAATGTGATGTCGGGCTTCGTGCGCTTCGTACAAACATGCAACATCATGACTTGTTGGCCTACGTAGAAAATCTCGAGCATATAACTCAATAATAGCATCACAAAAAAATTGAAGGTATTCACGTGAAGTTCTTTGCGCCATTTCCAAATATTCGTCAAACTCATCCGGTGGTGCACCGGTTGCGAGTTGTTTAATGGCAGATGAACATTTTTGTATGGCTGTGAAACTTTTTTTCATTCTAGTATCATAACCTTCCTGAAAATACTCGAATCTAGCCTCAATAGCACGCGTTATTTTTAAAAATAAACTTTTAGGCATACGATACCTATCTTCAAAAAATTCATCGTCGAATTTTGGATCTACACAAAAATAATCACGATGCAATCTTTGTGCAGCAGAGATCCGATTGCGTTTCACTGATTTTCGTGTCGACCCAGCCGTATCTTCTTCATCTTCGTCAATCGCGTCAGCAAAAATTTCGAGACTAGTATCGTTAGACTACTCGAACGGCTCATCTAGAAAAAAAGTCGAACCAATTTTTTTATGCGCCATATACTTGCGGTTGAATCGGATATTTTTTTTGATCGGATTTTTTTTTTTTTTTTTTTTTTTTTTTTTTTTTTTTTTTTTGAATCGGCTTTTTTTTTAGTATGGATCGGTGGTGTTTTTTTTTTTTTTTTTTTTTTTTTTTTTTTTTTTTTTTTTTTTTATGTTGTGTCTTTGTTTTGCAAAAGTATATATACACAAAAAATAAAAAGTATCCGTTGGTCCCTTTAATGCACCCCAACGTTCCAATTTACAACTTTGCAACGGCTAGTTTCAATCGGTAAGGTTTACCGTGTTTCATCTCCACCGTGCGGTAAGGAGGCACCGGCGGCGGTGTTTCCGTGCGGTGGGGCTACCGTGCCGTGCCTCCCCGCATGTGTTGCCAAGGCCCTTATACAATATGCAGATGAGATATACACATCCATCATCACTAACAACATGATTATTAAACAGAGTAATGATTATGAGGCTTAAAAGTTGTGTCTAAATTTATGGTTAAGCTTACATGGCATTATCCTGATGGCTACAGTTAGGGACCCACTTTTTCATAAACCATCAAGATCATGCCATATATGTTTAGGCATTAGTTTATGCACACAAATTAGGTCTTCAAATCATTTTCCTAATAAATAAAACAATCATGAATTAACAAATGGCAAACATAGGTTGTGAGAGCAAATTTAAAGTTATAAAGAAATACTTAAAAACTGATGACGCAAACGAAAAAGTGATAGTCGCTAGTATCAGGCGGACTGAACTTTTTTATTTATAAATTATAAAAATTATATGTAACTTGATAATTTTATCATAAATAAGTAAGTAGGGTTAAAAAAAAGTGCATGTTGGGCTTTAAATGTAAATTATAGTTTTCATTTAGTTAAATTAGGTTTTTTTCTTTTTTTTTGTGCAAAATTCATTTTTCTCTTACTTTTCTTGCGACCGTTTTATATGTGTATCTTCTTTTTTTCTCATCTACAACAATTTGATCACAAAGTGTATTCTTCGACACCATTAAAAAAAAAAAAAAAAAAAAAAAAAAAAAAAGAAGTTAAAAGACAGTGTTGACCGGTGTTGACCACCGTTTACTGGCGTGGAACGCCTTTTTAGCCAATTTTGCTAGATATAGGTGTTTTGTGGCCGCCTAGTGCTAAGCGACTGCTTTTTACAGCACTACTCTTTATAATTGTAAAGTTCCACTAATTTATTTCCCCATAAAATAGACTATGACATCTACCAATTACCTTGATAGCATCAACAAGAACTATTACCACATTGACCCAATTTGCTCTTTCCATATTAAATTGTGTTAGCAATGGTTTTACACTCATCCAAAAACAATAATCCAAAGTAAGTGTACTAATTAATAACATTCACAAAGACGATTGTGATCGAGAAACATCACATAAGTAATAAAGCAATACGCAAATAGTTCTTTGTGGTATTACAAATATGAGCTAGACATCACTTTTTTCCCATAACCCCGGTTCTCTCAATATTGTCCCAAATATAAAAGCAAACTAACAAATAAATATTTTAACTTGCCTGACCCAAGCAATAATCTGCGATATCACTCCAGCGACTAGAAAGACGCACTTTGATATCCAAATCAGTATCAAACTTCTGGAAGAATCTACCAACTGCATTCTTTTGAACTTCACTAAGTCGTACCCCAAAAAACTTCTGTACCATGTTCCAAACATTTCCTTCAATTAGACGACAAGTTTTAAATTTGAATGAAGGCATTCCTCCCTCACATGCATTTGCAACAGATTCATAATAAGACCGGTAATCGCCACAGACACGGCCATTCTCGGCATCTTCCCTGTTGCCCCTCTTCTCAAAGCCCTTCGAGAGATTCAAGACCCCCTTAAATAAAGTAAAGGCAGCTGATCCCGATTTTTCTTTATTCAACTACCTTGACCATCTTCCGAAGTTATAAACAATCTACTGATTAAAGGCGTTGCTTTAACCTCACTTAGTGCTCTACTCGCTCCTAACAAACATTCAAAATATAATAAGAAACCAAAACATATCACCACCATGTAAAATAATAGGGTTAATTGCATGTAATAGCAACGTACTTTCTAATTCGTTCAAATATCATACATGATGACGTATAGTCTATATATGGGCCACGAGCCCAAATAATAAACATTATTAAGGCCCAAAGCCACCATGCGTGGGCTATTATAACTTGGGCCGCACCAATAAAGGGAATGGGCTCACATAAGCCCAAGCCCAACTAAACTACATATACGGTTTAGATAAGGATCTTCTATCTATGGAATAGATATCCTTAACCCGGATAAGCACCATGTGTGCGAAACATAAGGAGCACGAACCCTACAAGGATTCTGCGCCTATATAAGGAATGACATAATTCTCATTCAAGGTACGATTCACAAACCCTTAAACTCTTTACGAGAACCCTAAATCGATTACTTACTCTCACGCCGTAGTCTAATCGTGGGAGACAATCCCACGATAAGCCTAACGGTGTTGTTTATTTTTTTAGTGTGCATGTTTCAAGCATTAAGAAGCGAATTTGTACGAGAGCAAGAGCCCATAATCAGGAACGCCCAACTTTTGTATTAACAAGTGGCGCCATCCGTGGGACCCCTACTGAGAACTAAAGAACTAGAATGACAAAAAATAAGAACTCAAGCCAGCGGACTCCGCAGTTAGAAAAAACACGTGACCCCCCAGAGGAAGAATCAACAAGATTCGACCCCTAGGCAGGTTGCTGGGACAACCAGCGCACCTGGTCACCAAGAGGCAAGGACAACCCAACCTCTTCCAGTGGTAGAACTGCTTGTAAGGACTACCCAAACCACCACAGTGGTCCCAAGCGTTGAGGAACTCCAGCGCACCCTCTTCACTACTCTTCACGAAACTGTACCTACAGTGAACAACACTGTACCACCGGGCGCGCCTAACCGAGATAGGGTGCCCAATACTGAGGCAGACATTCTTGCAGCAACTGAGGACACACCCAACCTACCGTTGGGAAATTTTGTATCCCAAAATTATGAAACCCTAACTGCCCTCATGCAAGAAGAAGCAAGGAGAATGTCAAGTACGAGCCTACAAGCTCGGCTCAATTTTGGTCCTGAACGCGAACCATCACCACCGCGCCACCCACGAGGAAGACGCGCAGATAACGAAAAATGTACTACTATCCACGATAGGCTGGGTACGACATCTGATTCACAATACTCAGAGGAATATGAAGGCAGCGAGAGGCGCACTAATGTTCACTCCAGACTTGGCAGTCGAGGGATACAAGACCGATTAAGACCTCAGCATTCACCAAGCCAAGGGTCCTCCAAATCTGGGAGCAAGAGAATTCACGACAGATTGGGGAAAAGAATGTCCCCAAGTGAAAGCCCCTCAAGCTCTTCTTCTGAAGGAAGCCGGCGCAAGCGCCGAAAAAGAAACTACTCTTCCTCCAGTGACTCCTCGGACAACGAGGATAGGGAAACAGGACATTGGAAATCAAGAGGGAGACGCTGCGAAGAAGAGAATGAAGACATATCTCTTCCATGGCGACGCCAGAAAATTGATGCGTTTACACGACGCATCAGCAATTACTCCGACCACAAAAGGAGGCGCATGCCCACTAACGTGAAAACATATCATGGAACAGGTGATCCGGATGATCATCTAAAGGTTTTTGAATCAGCAGCTACTATCGAAAATTGGCCGCAGCCTGTGTGGTGCCATATGTTTAATTCTACATTGGTAGGGAATGCGCGCACATGGTTTAGCAAACTCCCACGACGGAGCATCGGGGTGTTTGAAGAGTTACGGAAAGCATTCCGTCTCAATTTTACCCAAAGAAAGAAGTGCGTTAAAAACCCTGTTGAACTAGCCATAGTAAAACAGCGCCAAGGGGAATCAACCAGTGCTTTTATGGAACGCTTCAAGGATGAGTGCATACAGGTCAAAGCGTGTCCCGAAATTCTAAAAATTTCAGGGTTCATGAATGGGATTAACAACCCAGAACTTATCCGGAAGCTAAATGACAAAGTTCCCCAAACTTTCGATGAGCTAACAAAGCGCACAAGATCCTTCATACAAGGAGAAGCAGCCGCTGCGGACAGCAAAAAGGGTTACTCGAATTATAGGCAACAAGAACAGCCTAGGAGACAATCCAATGATCAGAATAACAACCGCAGCAGGAATTACCGCAGTGGAAGAGACAATGACAAATATACCCCTCTCACAAAAACGCCGAGGGAAATATTTGTAACAGAAGGTGCAAATTTCCCAAAACCTCCACCAATGCGTACCGCAGAGGAAAAGCGAGTAGGGAATGGATACTGCGAATACCATGGTCAAAAAGGCCATACAACTAACGAGTGCGTCCAGCTACGACAACTAATTGAAAAGTTAGTAAGGGAAGGCAAAATGGACCATCTTGTAAAAAACATCAAATAGGGAAAGGACAAACAAAGGAATGGGGGTAAGAAAGAACCTCTCAAAGAAAAAGCTGACACCATATACATGATACAGTCATGACAACGTAAAATAAAGCAAAAAGTCAGCCAAAAATTCTCCCCAAAAAAAGAGATATCCTTCCCTACCCTAGCTGCGGACAACGCAGTAGTAGAGCCTCTAACTATTGAAATACATACGGGGGGACATGATATCCACCGCATGTACATTGATGGAGGAGCATCCGCTGATATCCTATACGATCATTGTTTCAAAAGACTGCGACCTGAAATCCAAAGTCAATTGATACCAGCAACAACGTCGCTGACTGGATTCACAGTAGAAAAGATTTGGCCTATGGGGTAATTACGCTTGCTAGTGGTCGTGGGAGATGAACAACACTCAACAGCGACATGGATAAATTTCATGGTAATAAAGTCTCCCTCACCATACAACGGCATCATTGGGAGACCTGGAATATCATCCATGCGCGCCGTGCCATCCACAGCGCAGGGGATACTCAAATTTCCAGTAGAAGGAGGAGTTGTTACCCTCTATAACACAACAGTACCACCAAAGGAATGCAACGCAGTAACCACTGAGATAGAGAATATTCCAGAACAGCGCACAGAAAAAACACCAAACCTAAAGGTCGCTATTCACCCCGATTACCTGGACCAACAAGTTTCGATTGGTGGATCTTTATCTAACAAAGGTAAAACAGCCGTGTGCGCACTCCTGCAAAAGAACCTAGATATCTTTGCATGGGAACCAAAACACATGATAGGAGTGCCACACTCTATTACAGAGCATAAGCTACAAATCCGACAAGGATATCCCCCAATACGACAGAAGAAGTGCGGCCAGGCCCCAGATCGTGCAAAAGCTATTCTGGAAGAAGTACACAAACTCGTAGACGCAGGCATCATGCGCGAAGTGTACTATAACGACTGGCTCTCTAACCCAGTGATGGTAAAGAAGAGCGATGGCAGTTGGAGAATGTGCGTGGACTTCACAGACCTTAACAAAGCATGTCCACAAGACTGCTATCCACTACCAGAAATAGACTGGAAGGTAGAATCCCTGTGCGGATACCCTTTCAAATGCTTCCTAGACGCATACAAAGGGTATCATCAAATTCAGATGGCAGTCGAAGATGAAGAAAAAACAGCTTTCCACACCAGTCAAGGAGTTTACTGCTACACAAAAATGCCTTTTGGCTTAAAAAACGCAGGCGCAACATACCAACGATTGGTGGACACAGCTTTCGAGAAACAAGTAGGTCGAAACTTGGAGGTCTACGTTGACGACCTTGTCATCAAAAGCCACACAGAGGATGAATTGGTGCGCGACATCGAGGAAACATTCAGAACATTGGGACAAATAAACATGAAGTTAAATCCCAATAAGTGCACCTTTGGCGCAACCGAAGGCATGTTCCTTGGATACTTAATAGAACCTGATAGAATCAAGCCTTACCCAGAAAAAACAAAAGCTGTTATCGATCTCCCCTCACCGCGCACACTCAAAGAAGTCCAGTCATTAAATGGAAAGCTAGCAGGCTTAAACCGCTTCTTATCTAAGTCAGCAGACAAATCACTTCCCCTCTTTAAAACACTCACGAAGTGTACTAAAAAGGGAGACTTTTGTTGGACCGAAGAAGCAGAAGAAGCTTTCCAGCAACTAAAACACCATCTGGCATCTCTTCCCAAACTTGTCGCACCGCGACCAGGGGAAGAGCTAATCATGTACTTATCTGCAACTCATGGAGCAGTTAGCGCAGTACTATTGACAGATAGGAACTCCGTCCAGACACCCATATACTTTGTAAGCAAAGCACTGAAGAAGACAGAGACTAATTACAGCGCTATGGAAAAGCTGATCTTAGCTCTAGTATTCGCAGCCAAAAGACTGCGCAGATACTTTCAAGCGCACCCAATAGCTGTAATCACAGATCAACCAATCAAACAAGTTATCTCTAAACCTGACGCATCAGGACGGCTACAAAAGTGGAGTGTACTGTTAAGTGAATACAACATCTCATATAGACCGCTCACTGCAATCAAAGGACAGATATTAGCTGATTTCATTGTTGAGAAGCCAGATAGCAATAGTCCAACCTCTACAACCAAAACAGATCTGCAGGAACCCTGGCTTCTGTTCACAGATGGGTCTTCATGTGTAGATGGATCAGGCGCATGCCTTATTCTCACAAATCCAGAAGGTATGGAATTCACCTATGCGCTGCGCTTCGAATTCACAGCCACAAACAATGAGGCAGAATACGAAGCCTTACTAGCTGGACTGCGCATCGCAATCCAAATGGGTGTACGCAACTTGGAGGCAAATGTAGATTCTCGGCTAGTCGCTAACCATGTGCTAGGTGAATATGAAGCCAAGGATGAACACGTGATCCAATACCTGGAAAAGACCAAGTCCTTAATTAAAAACTTTGACAGGTTCACAATAAAACAGGTGCCTAGAGGGGACAACAGGAAGGCTGATGCGCTTAGCAAGATCGCATCCACAAGCTTTGCGCACCTATCAAAACAGGTATTGGTAGAAACCTTACAAAACAATTCAATCTTGGAGATGGAAGTATCCACAGTGATAGAAGAACAAGATCCTACATGGATGACACCTATCATTGAATTCATTAACAAGGGAGTCTTACCACAAGACCATAAGGACGCTCGAAGAGTGCGGCGCACAGCGCAACGATTTGAACTACGAGACAACATACTCTATCGACGCTCTTTCTTGAAACCATGGCTCAGATGTATTGGACCTCTTCAAGCAGACTATGTACTCCGAGAAATCCATGCTGGATCATGTAGCATGCACTCAGGGCCGCGATCTGTAGTAACAAGCGCTCTACGGTCGGGGTATTATTGGCCAACTATGCACCGCGACGCACGCGATCTGATAAAGAAATGCAGCAATTTTCAAGTACACAGGCCAATTCCGCGCCGACCACAACAAGAGCTAACACCCATTACCTCACCATGGCCATTTTACAAGTGGGGCATTGACATCGCAGGACCCTTCCTAGTTGCAGCGGGAGGGCTAAAGTTCTTCATCGTAGCCATAGATTACTTCACAAAGTGGATTGAAGCAAAGGCAGTGGTGAGCATCACGGGAAACCAAGTCAAACGCTTTGTCTGGGACAACATTGTCTATCGCTTCGGACTACCCGGAGAGATTATATCAGACAATGGGTAACAGTTCTGCGACAACCCATTTAAAGATTGGTGCGCGCAATTGAACATCACGCAACACTCTGCTTCAGTAAAACACCCACAAACCAATGGTTTAGTTGAGCGCGCAAATCGCAGTCTAGGTGAAGGAATAAAAGCGCGCCTTGACAGACACAAAGGAAGGTGGGTGGACGAGCTCTCACGTGTCTTATGGGCGCATCGCACCACAATCAAAACCAGTACTGGCGACACGCCATTCTCCCTTGTCTACGGAACAGAGGCCGTCATACCAGCTGAGATAGGAATGCCAACTATACGAACAGCAGAGGTCAACGTCACAACAAATGACGAGGAGCGGCGCATAGACTAGGACTTACTGGAAGAAAGACGTGAACGCGCAGCTATACGCGAAGCAAAGGCTAAGGCAAAAATAAAGAAGTATTATGATGCAAAGGTCAAACACACTTCCTTTAGGCCAGGAGACTTTGTATACCGCGCCAATGATGCGAGCCACGCAGAAGACACAGGCAAGCTCGGACCTAAATGGGAGGGGCCCTACGAGGTCACTGATGCGCTAGGCAATGGCGCATACAGGCTGCGCGATATGGAAGGTCACGACCTAGCGCGCACCTGGAACATCTGCAATCTTAAAAGATGCTATCTTTAGGCGAGGCTACGGCCAATACACAGACACCTTTGCACTTTAGGATGTGCCCAATAAGTGTTTGTTTTTTCTTTTCTTTCTTAGGAATTGTATCTTTATTTTTTCAAAAAAACTTGCAAGTATCAATAAAATGTTATGGTTTCTAGCTAACTCCATAACGTATTTCACTTTATTGCGTACATACTTATATATGTCAATATTGTTATCTTATATTTTTGCCTACATGGCGTGCATGCACTAATTAAGACCCACGAAGGCATAAAGGATGAGTAAACCTACTAATTCACTCGTTGAGTAAGAGGGTTGCAAACCCATCAACATTGGATCACGCATCCTTGCTAAGCACCTTACTTTTGAGACGTTGAGGTAAGTTTTCTGTGCGCATCCCACGAAGGGTGTGCAAATATTAAGTACACCGTACAAAGCTTAGCAAATAACGAGCCAAGACACTTGGTCAAATAATAAAACTTAGCAAACATTAATGCAAGTATATTTTTAAGTCACGCACTTAATTTATGCATAAAAGAGTATCTTATTCAACATTTTTACACAAAATTACAAGCAAAAGATACACTTTGTCATTTACACAATACATATACAAAAAAACACCCTACACGCTATGGCGATGCTCAGGGCTATCTTCCAGCGCAGCAGAACTCTCCGCCTCTTGAAGCTTTCTCAAGAGCAATGCATCCTTGGGAGATACGCTTGGCACACTCACGGGAACCCCATCAGACCTGGGAATATGTGCAGCGCCCACACCGCATAATACTGCCTTGCCCTTAATACCTTTCTTTTGGGCAGCTCTCTGCGCGTGGCGCTCCAGTACCTCCTTCAGAGGAATTTCCCTCTCAAGGGCAAAAGGGTTCAACATATGGCGAGGCTGCACAAACACTAGAACCTGTAGCTGCGACTCATCGGGCTTGAGGAAGTAGTCCGATTGAGCCTCTGCATCCTCCAAAATATGGCGCTCCAAGGTCAACCCCTCCATAATTACCTTTATGGGATTGTCTTGGTCGCGCTCCAACCATGCAATATGAGGCAGGTCGAGAAGTTTCATCCCCTCCATAGCCTGCACCAGCTCGTCATACGCACCCGCGTTATAGCCAGGTACCTCAGTCAAGGCCTTGCTCAAAAACTTAGCCTCATAGAGATCCTCCATAGCCTGCGACCTCCCACGCTCCACAGCGCACTGCACCACCTTCCCAAAGGCCCCCAACACCTCTTGGGACTCCAACGTGCCCATAGCGGCCAGGCGCAGTCCATGACTGATCAACCACCTACATCAACAAGGACAACTTGTGTTAAAGAAAAACATAGCAGCAAAATATAATAAAGCATAAAAAGCTGAAATAGGAAGTACCTGCGCTCAGCAATGGTCGACATCAGATGAGGGTATAACTCCTCCTCATACTCTATGCTCAGGCCACGCAGCTTATTCTCCTGCATCTGGACAATCTCCTCCATGCGCTCCTTGAACTTAGCAATGTTCGCGAAGTGCTCCTCCTTCTTCTCCTCCAGATACCTTACTGCCTAAGTAAGGTTGGCCTTGTACTGATGAAGTTGTCCGCGCGCCAGATCCAGCTCAGCCATCGCGATCAACTTCTCATTGGTAACCTTCTCATTGTACACCCTGAAGGACCCCACTTCTGCCTGCGCTTCAGCCAGCTGCGCACGGAGCATAGTTATCTCCACATCTTTTTGGGCGAGAGTGCTACTCTCCCCGACGTACCTCGTCTTCAACTGAGCCACCAGCTCAGTTTGACGCGCAGCAGTAGCAACCAACTCATCCATTAGTTGCTTCGCAGATACGCCCTCATCAACCTTTGCCTCCTCCTCCCTGTTTTCATTCTGCGGAGGGGCCACTGTCTCCATGAAGGCTCCATCATCCTTCGTGGCATCATCGCTACAATAAAAAAAAAGCAAACTGTTAGAAAAATATTACGACAAGTAATATACATAATATGCGACAAAATACTTACATAAATGGCGAGGCCTCGGCAGCCTTCTTATCCGCGCCAGGAGCGGATGTCTCTTCCTCCGCAGATGACTCCGCATCTCCAATAAGGTGGCGTCGTCTCTTAGAAGTGCCACTGCTCCCAGCCTATCCTTTGCGCTTTAGATTCTGCGCTACCTCCTCCTTCAACACCTCCTCAGGTTTCAGGATTGCCACACTATCCGAAGATTCGGAGTGCACCTCCTCCACATGCGCTGTCTCCACAGTTGGTGCCACGCTCTGAACGGGCGTTACTTGGAGAGGTGGCGAATCTTCGTGGCCAACATCCCCCAGCACAGTCAGATGACCCTGGGTCGCTTCCAGAAGTGGCTGCTCACCCTCCCTCAGAGGGCGCACTCCCACAGTCACCTGCTTTGGCTTCTCCAGCTTTACCACAGCAAACAGATCCATCTCTGCGCACACAAAAATAAATAGTAAAAGAAGAGATTAGTTACTAAACGTGCGCATATAGAAAAAACTTACATGATTAGAAGCAGAAGGGACGAACACCCACCCCGGCCTTCCTCGTCAATGAAGGTTGGCACCTCGTCAACACCACCGAAGTAATTGCGACTCAACCCCACATGCACCAAAAACTCCTCCGGATAAGGGTTAATGGGAATGCGGTTGGCATCAAGGGTCTGCGCATTGGTTAAACTATAGGAACCGGGTGCGGGGCGCCCATCCCTTGGCAACGTGTCTTGAGTATAAAACTCAAAGGGTGATGGAAATACTACGTCATCAACCCAGAAAAAGTGTTCCCTCCAATGCCTCAGGGAGTCTACCTTCTCGGTATAGCACTGAAGCGCCCCCGCGCGCTTCGCAAAAGACACCCATCCATGCGACCACGTCGTGTGGTAGAAGGCGCGGAACAAGCCAATGGTCGGCTCTATCGCAAGTAAATGGCAGTTTACCTCAAAATTCGACACCTTAGCCGCACCTATACAGTGCAGCTGTGAGATATGAAGGCGATAGTGATTGAGCAAATCGCTCAGGAAAATAGATATAGGTATGCGGTAATTCGCGTACTCGTAAAAACGCGTGTATAGTCCTATTTTCCCTTTGGGGAATCGGCTATACACGCATCAACATCTGGAGCCTCTGGATGCACATCCAGAGAAATGAAGTAGTCAGACGAAAACTGACGTACATCATCTTCACTCATCGCAGAGCGAAACTCTTCTAATTGGGCAACCATTTTCATAAATTTACTAAGATACGCACACAAATTTACCTAATAAAACATTTACTTTCTTTGCACAAAAACGCTTTGAAGAAGGGTGCAAGGGTGAGTATGTGTTTTTACTGTGTGTTTTAGGTTAAAGGGGGGCGGTGACTCTTATATAAGGACTCCAAAAACCCTAGATGACGCCCACGTGGATCCCACTCATAAAACGTGTGGCTAGAAACCGAAACGGTACATGCACTTTTTCCCATTTTCCGAGGGACACGTGGACACAACCCCCGATTTTTGAGGCATTTCTTTGAAATATCTATGACTAGGTACATTGTACTCAATATTGGGCGGCAATATTTCAAAGTTCTCCCGCCACGCTTACCGCTGCTGTGACTAGTCTAGCATCCGCGGCTACGAGCCGCGCACACTAGACTGGGGGGACATGATGACGTATAGTCTATATATGGGCCACGAGCCCAAATAATAAACATTACTAAGGCCCAAAGCCACCATGCGTGGGCTATTATAACTTGGGCCGCACCAATAAAGGGAATGGGCTCACATAAGCCCAAGCCCAACTAAACTACATATACGGTTTAGATAAGGATCTTCTATCTATGGAATAGATATCGTTAACCCGGATAAGCACCATGTGTGCGAAACGTAAGGAGCATGAACCCTACAAGGATTCTGCGCCTATATAAGGAATGACATAATTCTCATTCAAGGTACGATTCACAAACCCTTAAACTCTTTACGAGAACCCTAAATCGATTACTTACTCTCACGCCAGAGTCTAATCGTGGGAGACAATCCCACGATAAGCCTAACGGTGTTGTTTATTTTCTTAGTGCGCAGGTTTCAAGCATTAAGAAGCGAATTGGTACGAGAGCAAGAGCCCATAATCAGGAACGCCCAACTTTTGTATCAACAATACACGAACCAAAAAAAATGTCACAACACTCATCCAACTCAAATTTTGTTTCATAACAAAACATAACAAAAACATATTTTTGAGTTAATAACAAACGGTCGTTAGTCAAAAGGACTAACAGTGCAAAGAGATGACACTAAAATGTATGATAACGAAACAACCCGAACACGATAACCCGATTACTTATCAGGTTGGGTTGAGGGTCACTTTTCCGAAATCAAAAACCCGAGTCAACCCGACCCGATGCACCCGATAACCTAACAACCTGACCCGAAAACACCCTACTAAGAGCCCTTATAATTGGTTAACGTTTATAATAGGAAACCACATAACACACCTTATGAAATATACCAATTTGTATTATGGGTATATTCATGAACTGAACTACTATTTTCAATTGTGGGCTAATAAGATAACCGTAGAAGAAAAAAATATTTCATCATAGATACCTGTCCATCTCATTAAAAAATTACACCAAAGCCATCGGATGTTCAACAATCTTCATGCCATCTCTACCAACAATACTCAAATATCCTTTGTTGCCTCCCTTTCCAATCAATTCTTGTTTAAGCTGTAAAGGCCGGATGTAGTAAGAAGGGTAAATCCTTCCTATTTTTTCTGCCATGTCAGCTTTCACTCTCCAGTGACCTTTAAGCGATTGGGTGCCCCAGTAAGGGCGACCTTCATCATCATTTTTTATTTTTTATTTTTTTTTATTATTATTATTTTTAAATTCAAACATTTTATACAACAAATTTAAAAATATAAAAATGTAAATGTTCAAATTTCAAAACATAATGTACAAAATTAAAACATTGCATATACTTCTTGGAATTAAAATAGTACATAGATT
>JARVZY010010517.1:0-27438 GCA_030686995.1 Artemisia argyi | reverse complement strand
CCAAACCTTAGGAGAGTATTCCCGACCTAGCCACCAAGGCTATCGAAACACTATTGAGCTCACCAGAGCCAATGTGACCCCCTTGCGATCCGACACCATCCGGTTGGTGCAAAGCGGATGTGCATTCCATGGACTTCGTTCCGAAGATCCAAATCAACATCTCAAGGACTTCCTTAAAATCGTAGATTCCATAGACCTAGATGTTGCAACTAGAGAGACAACCCAATTACGCCTATTCCAATTCTCTCTACGTGATCAAGCTAGTCAATGGCTTGAACGTTTACCCGCGGGATCCATCACCACATGGGATGATCTCACCACTCGTTTCCTTGCTCAATTTTTCCCACCGGGGAGAACTACCAAGCTTAGAAATGACATCTTGATGTTCCAACAACGTCAAGGTGAAACTCTTTATGAAGCATGGACTCGTTTCAAGGACTTACTCCTAAAAGTCCCTCATCATGGCATAGATCTTTGGCTCCAAGTCCAAATCTTCTATGACCATATCGATCTCTCCACAAGGCGAGCCATTGACCAATCGGCCAGTGGTAAGCTACGTGATCTAAGTGCGGAACAATCATGGGAACTCATAGAAGATCTTGCTCTCTATGACTACGAAAGTTGGAATGATCCCCGTGATTTGAACAAAACGGTCAAGGCAATATCTTTGCCTTCGAACAACTCTAGCACTCCCGACCGTAGGATCATGGAACTTGAGGACCAAGTCAAGTTTCTCATGAAATCTTACAAAGCTCCTAAGCCTTCAAGCCAAGTGAACAAAATCACTTCTTCATGCGAATTATGTAGTGGTCCCCATGACATTCGTCATTGTGTGGAACTCCCCGGAACAGCTTTTGCGGACTACGCATCCTCATGTACCGATGAAGCGGGAGATAAGTGGTACACTTTCAAACCCGAGCCAAACCCTTACGGTGATTCATACAACCCCTCTTGGAAAAATCACCCAAACCTTAGGTGGAAACAAAATCAAGCCAATTCTTCCAATCCGCCTAATCGTTACCAACCAAACGGTCCACCCTCCAACCTTACTTTCAACAACAATCCTTCTAACAACTATGGTAGTACCAACAATCTTGAAGGATTGATGTCTAAGTTCATGGCATCTTAAGAAGCTCGCATAGCTAGGTTTGAAACCGAATTCAACCAACAACAAACGGAGATGACCAACAAGATAGACAACTTGTTGAAAGCCCTCAACAACCAAGCGTTAACCACACCTAGGAAGGACACTAGGGACACCAATAACGGAATCCAAATTAAGGACCCCTCATCATCCAAACATGTCCACTTTGTCAATGTTGTCACCATTAAGCCAATAGATAAGAATATGGAAGAAAGTGACAAAGATGAAGTTGAAATAGAAACTGAGACTAGGGATGAAATTAGGGAAGTTGAGGTTAATAAGGGAGAGGAGTTAGAGGAAGTAGAGACTATAGAAAATCACTTTGATAAGTTGCCCACCAAGGAAGAACAGGAATACCATAAGGATTTATTCGATAGTCTCGAGACACCATATATCCTTGGCACACCCCTTATCAAATTGGGAGACCCCTCTAAGATCAACATACCATGCAACATCGGGCATATGCATATATGGAAAGCTTACATCGATCCTAGATCTCCTGTAAACATCATGACTAGGACTTATTACAATTGGGTGATGAAGAAACAACTTGATTATAGGATGATGCCCAATAAGAATTTGATAAGTAATTTTGTAGGAAGAGTGAAGGGATTGCATGTGATTATAGGTAATTTCACTTATGAGATCGATTTTATGATAGTAGAAGACACTCGTCCGGTGATAGATGATTGCCTAAGCCAAGGAATATTCGGAAAACCATTTGTTGAGGCCACTAGGATGAGTTATGACCCGACTTTAGGGATAGTTAGGTTCAAGGAAGAGAATGATGAGATTGCCTACCAAATGCCCTACAAAATTGAGCAATACCGCCTTCTCTCTAATATAGAAAAGGAACACAAACAAACGGCTTATTATAGGAATGATGAGGATAGACGTAGAGGAGTAGAGTATGTGAAGAATAGGATGCTTGGTTTCTACAAAGAATGCTTGCAACTAGGTCTGGAATACAAAACTGGCTTAGAAGACGACCTAGAGAGTGAAACCAACGATGAGGTCACGTAGTAACCCATGACCTTGAGTCTAGCTACAAGACTCGTAAATAAAGAAAAGCGCATCTTGGGAGGCAACCCATGTTTTGTGTGATTTTTATTTTGTTTGATTGTTATTTGCTTCCGAATGCATGCTTTATTTTTATTGTTGGTAGATCATGTTTCAAAACTAAATAGTGGAAATACTTTATTTTGTTGTTTGGCCTAGTCTTAACTTCACCCAAAGGTATTTTTGCAAAATATAAGTGTAAGGGGAAACCCCAAATATGTTTTTAAGAAACAAACCGATCATGATTCTCCACAATATTAAGTGAACATGTATATTCGTATTTGTTAGAGTCAAATGCTTGTATCGAGTCATAATGAAGTTTTGCAAGATTTTCCAGGAAGTAGAACCAAGTTTTTCCAAAAATTTTCCGGAAACTTAACATAAGAATTTCTGCAGGTCACTTATGACGGCGTCACGAGTTTACTCTTGACGGCGTCACGTGTAAAAATCTGGAAATTTTACCAGTTTTGTTTTTCTAACGGAGTCTTAAAGTTTTTGTTGAATTATTAGTTTTATAATCCCCAGGAAATCTGCAAACATCATTCCACAAGCATTATATCTTATTTTGTTTTCTAGGATTTAGTAACATATGTAGATTGCCGCCGATTTTATGCGAGGTTGCCTTGTCTATTTTCTCAGGATTTACAGGTTATGTATGACAAGAAGATGATTTATTTTTCTGGAAGGGAAGCTTTGATTGTTCATTTTCTTGGAGGAAGATCTAACCTGGCCACCTTATTATCCATACCGAGCGAATCAGGGGAGTATTTGATTTCATTCTTTTTACTTATTTCACTTTTACATTCTTTACTTGAACATTGGGGACAATGTTCATCCTAAGTGTAAGGGGAAGGTAAAATGATGATACCTTACAGATACACTTTCGCTTGAGTTTGTTTTGTTTAATAGTAGATGTGTAATAAAACTATGAGAAATACTTGTTAGTGCAATTTTAGCGCCAAATTTAAAATTTTTTACAACATTTAGGAGTGAAACTTTAGCCATAGCAAGCGTCTCATGGATAGGAGATTGTATGACTAGCACAAAACCGTACTATTCAGAAAAATTTTCCACCCAAATATGTGAGGTTCGCCTTTAGATTTGATAGGAAAAGCATTTACTATTTGTGCTTATGAGTGTACCGGTAGCATTTAGATTCTAGAACTTGCGTTAGTGAAGCATCCCGAGACCGCTAGTGAGACTACATTCGTGTAGTAGGATTTACTACATGATAAGAGGCATTAGGATCACCCTTGTGTTAAACCCGTATCATAATTACTTGACCATTTAAGTCATATTACTTGGCTAGTTACGTCAACTAATTTTTCCCACACCTTAGCGTTGTACTCATTTTTAGTACACGAAACCCCTAGTACACCCCTCCGAGCCTATCTTTTCGTTTCTAACTTTAAGCATTTTACTTAAAGGAAGAATTTGATACACCCCACTTAAATGTACACCCAAATCGCCTTAGCCTTCCGTGTATGCACTCATCTTTAGTGCATTATTGTTATTTGTTAAACCCTAAGTTAATTATCTAATTGATTACATGGTTGCTAAGTCGAGTCATATCTTTGTACATATTGTTTTGGGACGATTGGGACTCATGGGTAAAGTACTTATTTTATGGAGTAATGGGGAAGAACATAATATTATTACCCCCATATGTGCGTTAATCTTAAAAGTATTCCAAGTGTTTTGATTTTCTTAATTCGAGTCATTAGATTAGTTTATTGTAAAGTATGTAAAAATTCAAGTGTAAGGGGAATGTTCGTTCCCTATGATGTATTATTTTGGATGGTAGGGTAAGAGTGTATGCAAAAAAAAAAAAAAAAAAAAAAAAAAAAAAATCGAAAAAAACAAGAAAAAAAAAAGTAGAAAAAGAAAAAGAGAAAAACATACGGACTACCATCCCTTTTTATTCTATGTTTTTGTTATTCTTCATTTATTAGCTTAAGTCGAGTCTAGTCTTGGCTTAGCAACGCCATATTGTACATGTAATTGACCAAGATTGTTAACTCGCCACCAGTAAAGACTGCCTATATCCAACAAAACCGTGTATTTCATATCTTTACACCTAACGTTACAACCCTTTAAAAGACCTCTTTGATAGTTTATCCTAGGTGCTTACGCCTTGTGGTGGAGGTTTGATCCTTTCCCAAGCCTATGGTAATCTATTTTGCTATGACAGGTAGTGAGAGATGTGTTCCATTTCCATAATGTGATATATACTTTATTACACCCGAGAGATGTGAGTATCTAAACACTATTTGTGAGGTGCTAGTATATGACCTCCGTGCTTGTCTTTGGTCTTTAGTGGAACGATTATTTGTTGTAATTACTTTTATGTTAGTGTTAAATGACCCCTAACTTGTATTTTGATTAGAATAAAAGCGCATTTGCTTGAGGACAAGCAAATCTCAAGTGTAAGGGTATATGATGAGGCGAAAAATGAACCACTTTTAGGGGGTCATTTAAGCCCGGAATTGAATTTATTGGATCATATATTACCCTAAATCGTTCCTTTTGTGATTTTAGGTACTTTGGGAGTGAAATCTGGAAAATGAAGCAATTCGGACGTTTTTGGAGCATAAAAGTGAAGAAAACGCCAAAGACTTAATTTTCCAAGCTGAGAACAGTACCTGACGGCGTCAAGAGGAAAATCATGACGGCGTCAAGAGTAAAAGTGGTGACGACCCAGTGCAAACCTGACGGCGTCACAAGAAGGGCGTCAAGAGTTAATTTTGTGACGGCCTGCATAAGGTGTATATATGACGGCGTCAGACCCAGATCTAGGCAGTCCGAGGAACTATTTGGCGGCGAGATGACGGCGTCAGACATTTGTTCTTGACGCCGTCACCTTCTAAACTCTATATATAGTTTTCTATTTTTCATTCATTAAGAGGAACTTGTGTGGAGAAACCCTAGGGCCGAACTTTGTAAACCCTAGTTCGTATTTTACAGTATTTTCAAGGGTTTTCACTCCTTGAATCCTTTCATGTGCTATTGAGATAAGTCTTCTCTTAATTCAATCAATATTTCTATGTGTTGGTTGTCTATATCTTGTGCTTGTCTTGATTTCAACATGCTAGGCTAGATCTATCTTGTGTTTGCTTGGATCTAATGAAACCTAGATGTTAATTATGTGTTGATTACTTGTTTATGGTTGTATTGGATGAATGATTTCAATGTTAGGCTTAAGAAAACTGGCAGATCTCCATTGTGTAACATGCTTGAATGTCTTAGGAAACATGAACCGATGTGTACTAGGTTTTATTGGTTGTATTTAATGCATGAGTAAATTCTAATGATCCCATGTTAGGAGCTTCTTAGCCGGCTCGACATAGGAGTGAAGTAGGCACTCATAGGATTGGGGAAGTAAGTATGCCACCCCATGAATGGTATTAAGGAATACAATCCGTCATCCATGCAACTATAACAAGTAATTAACGTGTAAAAGATATCTAGGGAATAGTGAAATCTAAGTAAACACATTTCTCCCACATATTGCTCACAACTTTAGTTTAATTTAGTTTATTTTCATTTCTAGTATTTTATTTTGATTGCATCTTTAGTATTGGGTTAGTTGACTAGCAACTAATTCCGCCCAAATCCTTCAAACCTGAGATTTTAATTTGCTTTCTAAAAAATATAAAAATACAAAAAGAATCATCCCTCATCTCTAGACCTAATCTTTAGGTTTTCTAATCCTAGCGACACTATTCCTAGCTGAACGATCAATCCCCCGGTACTTGTCATTATACCATACTACATCGATCAGGTACACTGCCTGGTGGGGGTTGTAAGCTTCTCAAGATCCCTTGAGAGGTAAAGCCTGGTGCAATCCCTACGCATCAGCTTCCCGAGTACTTTCTTGATGAAAATATCAGGAAAAGTTCAAGCTATGAATTCTACGATAATGCTTATAAAGGGATTTAGGAAGAGACTACCATACAGACTCGAAGTAAAGGAGGTGTGAAATCTGGGAGTACTAGTATCACTACTAGTTCACTACAATCAAAATCAAAGGCTATTCCCAAAACTAAACCTTCCACCAAACCAAAACCTACACCCAAACCTAAGCCTGCAACTAAGCCAAGAAAGAAGGTAACACCAAAGCGCGCTCTTCAAGATGAACCTACACCGCCACCCTCTGAAAGCGACTCTGAGTTTGACACAGAATCTTAAGAAGAAGAGGAAGACTTTGAACGAAGAGTAAGAGTACCTGAAGAAGCATTTCCAGAAACGGAAATTGCTATACAACAAAGTTTAGAAACCTTTGAAGCAGATAAAAGAAAAAGGCAAGGGATCACGATCAATGAACCCAATGATGATGAAGAAGACGAACCAATAGTTAAACAATTGGTCGACAAAAGAAAATTGAAAAGTATAGTTGTCGACACACGGGCCGAAGAGAAGAAATTTCTCAAAGATCAGAGGGAAGCATCACTCCTCAGCTGACTTCATCCTCAACCTTCATCACCACCTGTCGATCAACCAGAGCATGAAGGCACTACCAGCAGCATAGTTCCTCCCGTTGTGTCTTCTACTTTAGAACCAGCTTTACAACCCGGTGACAAAGTAAAAGACACAGATGCAATAGGTGACATCACTATGACGGAAACTGCAAATATTGAGGAGAATGTTGATGAATAGGAGAACATTGCCACGGATCAGGGATTTGACCATTTCACCACATCAGAGTTTCTTGCACAGGAAGAAGAGGAACGTCGAAGAAAGGAAAATGAAGAAAAGGAAGCATTCGACACCAACATATTCCTTCAGTCATCTTCACAATCTAAGCAGACATCTTCACAGCAACCTCCACCTCCTAAAGACTCTCCACCGAAGGATCCGACTCCTCCAGCTTCTTCTTCAAGCTCCCACTACGAGTCGTCTTCAGAATCATCACCGGAACATTCATCTCCTTCACCTTCTGAAACCGCATCTAAGCAACAATCAATCAATGTACCCACAAAACCAGTTGATCTTTAGGAGCAAGTCAACAGTCTTACAACCTTGGTTAATAATCTTGCTAAACAAGTTGAAGACGTTTAGGAGGCAAAGCGGTAAATCGATAAGTTCATGAAAGCAGACTTGGAAGGACTCATCAGGACTTTCACACTCGATTACCTCACAGATAATCTTGTTGATATCGTCACTCCTGAAGTGACAAGTCTTATTGAACCAATTAAGGATAACTTGGAGCACAGGATCAGAAGTGTTGTAAAGAAAATGCTGTCAACAACACCATTCACTCTTCACCCTGCAAAAGCTTCAACATCAACTCCAACCATTTCTGAATCATCGGTTGAAGACCTACTTGCTCAGCTCTACGACAAAGTTGCATACAAAACCAATTTAACAACTGAAGAAATTGCACTTATCAACGCCATTGTAGCTAACTTGTCAAAAGAGTCGTGCAAAGAAGCTGCTGGATCCCTGAAGAGGTCAAGGAAAGATGACGACCCGGACCCGAACTCAAAAGGTAAGAAACACAAGTCTGGAACCGGTCCATCATCTTCTCAACAACCACAAAAGGATTCTACTCCTTCTGGAAATCAACAACATCCTTCAGCTTCTGGTCAAGGTCCCACAGATCAGGAAGAAACACTCATGCAACCAACTGATGATTATGAAGGACAACCCGATACCGACTACCGTGCCTCTCCAATTCCCGATTCTCAACCTGGACCATCATCAAACTCAAAAGCTCAAGACAAGGATACTACATCCAAGTGTAAAAAGTCAAAGCAAAGGAGACGTCACTGATGGATAGACAATGACGACACACCTCAAGATGATTGGTTGACTGATTTGGTCAAGGCTCAACCTCCTCTCGAAAATGAAGAACCACTTCCGGGCAATACACTTCAATACACTCAGAGTATAATGGCGGATCTTCAAATTGAGAAACTTACAAAGGCTAAGTTAAGAAGAATCAATCAGGATGCACAGGAATTCCTAAAGTCTAGAACTGGAAACAAGATGGAATATGAATTTCACATGCAGAATATAGCTAGTGCAATGTCTGGAAAGTTTGACAGGCTAAATCCTGAAGCGAATTTCGACATCCATTCAGGAAAACCCGACAAGCCTTACTTCACCGATTGGACCAAACCATTACCTCTGCAAGGATTTCCAGAAAAACCGAAGATACCTTACCGCTTCTTCTTCAACAAAGATCTTCGTAACCTCCAACTCACTCAAGAGAACTCCAAGTAAAAACATGCTTCATCATTAACTATCTCAGTGCCAGCCGCAAGATACGATGTTCCTGCAATTGAAGAATCAACTCCAGTATTTAGCAACTCCATTGTGGCTTACGACAGAGATGCTTTACACGGGATTCAGCATTGGCCTGAACGTCGTCGACTCGGTTACACTCACAGGTTAAAACTCAAGTCATTAGAGAATGTGAAGCATAAATCAAGGATCATTGCTATCTTGGAGATTCAAGAGTCGAAAAGGTTTAACTACATGTTCATGAATGAGATTGGTTAAAAGGAAAGATGAAAAGAAGTACAAATTCTCTGAAGCAGACTTTCCCGACCTTTATCTAAACGACATTGAAGACATGTATCTAGAAAAAGTTCAAGGAAGAATGCGTGGATTCGAAACTGAAACACAATACAACTTCATTTCGTCTCTACTTCTCTTCATCCGACGATTGATAGTTCAAGAAAGAGTGGAAGATCTTCAGCTTGGAGTGGAAAGTTACCAACAGAAGATCAATTTGACTAAGCCACAACTCTTATTTGATGGAATAAATCAAATTTCACAGTTCACACTCATCCAAAAACCTTCATTTGGTTTCACCTACCTCAACAGCAAAAAGCAAATAAGTTTCATGAGGCTCGATGAGATACACAAGTTCTGTGATGTTACGCTCAAAACCGTTTGTGATGGGTTAGTCAAAAGGTTGAATGATGATCGGAGAAAGATATCAAAAGGTGAAGCTCCAAGGTGGAAATCCAGTTCCAGAAGACAAGTTTGAAACTTTGTCATAAAAATAGAAGAAATTTTATTTCTCCGGGAGCAGATTAGATGATTGGAGAGTTATATCAGTGTCAGACATTCATTTCCCGTCAGACTCTTCCAAAGACCAAATCCACAGTTCACAGAATTTGATGCACCGATCATTGATGAATCATAAACTGGTACACAAGGGTATTAATATTTCTATAATAACTATTTCCCGTGATTGATTTGTTATCATTATGGCTTGTGCACACATAACAGTGTACAACCCGTTCTTGTAAAGAAAGGACCCTGAGGTACGCATCAGTGCCTCAATCCTAATATAAGGAGCGAAGGCTTCTTACTTTTGAATAGAGTTAATCAAACATTTTCTGATTTTCATAACTCTGCTCAAAAGACAAGTATTTCACCTCAATAAGAATTCACTTGTTGAGGGGGAGCACTTGAAACAAAATCATCATTCTTGAAATCAAAATTTCTTGTTGAATTCTCCCCATAAGACTCAAAAGGCATATTTTAATCAAAAGATTGTCAAAAATATCATCTTGTATGCTATTTTTGAGGGGGAGAAAAAGTGAATGAGATTAAAATATGAAAGTTCAAAGTTGCTTAAAAGTCAAATTTCATGCGAGCTACACTCAGATTCACCCAAGAATTGACGAAGTATAAATGTTAATAATCGAAAGGACTTATCCTCGACGGGTTATAACATCAAGTTAGTTATTAGAGCTGGTTGTCACCTAAAAGCTGACAATGGAACTCTTTAACTAGCCACGTAAGCGTGTCTCGAAAAGGATTTGTCTTAGTAGAAATGTACCGTTTCGAGAAACTTTCTGTGGACTTGACCAGGCCGGGTAATAACTTCAAGCTAGTCTAACTAGGGATGTAAGCGTGTCTCGAATCAGTCAGGTTGACTGAAAGCAGATCAATTCAAAAAGTGCTTGCTCCTCGCGCATGTGCAAATTTATCAAATACTTATGAGCACATGTGAAGGGGGAGTCCTTCATAAGAAAATACAAAACTCTTAAAGTGTTAAACAAAATGTTTGATAATCACAAACACTTTGAGAGATTTTCAAAGGTTTCAATGGCAATTGTAGGATAATCATGGAGTTATAAGGTGATTAAGATAGGAAATACCGTCCTATGATCCGCCAGAGCCGGAGGGATCTACCCAAGGACATCACCAAATAGTTAGTATTAGAAGTCCTTAGGTATGATATGAAAAAAGGAGTAAAGAATGAAAGGAGAAAGAAGGGGTTGAAGAATTAAAAAAAAAAAAAAAGTAAAGAAAAGGGTGAAAAGAAATAGCCCTCCATATGTTCAACCTTAGGGCAGACACCGGGTTCAATTCGTATGCTACTGGTTGTTACTAAGGTGACGCCAGTATTGAAGATAAAGCCGTCATGGACCTAGTGACGCAATGCACTAAACCTTCTAGCCACTCAAGTTCTCTTAAAAGAGCTTGTTTTATTCTCACGGGGAACCGGTGTTATCTATCGACTCATCTCTTAGAGATTGTTGATATTGAAGCAGGAGACCCCTCCCTAGTCTCCGCATAGGAAACCTAAGTGTGCACTTTTCGAGTCTAGAGCCATGAGATACATCAAAGATCTCTTAAGAACACTTAGTATTTCTACAACTGGTGTTCTACATCAATGGACATCAGCTGTAAATTATCGAGTCCTTCGCAGATCTTAGCAATCTGCCGAGAACGTTTATGAGAGAACTACAAATGTATTTCTCAATGATTGAACGGAAATTCCTGCCAGGGTCAACATCAAACAGCCCTGACAGCAGGTCACTTCGGTAACCCTTCACGGGTTACGGTTAGTGTTTGCGGTGGTTTCTTAGCGGTCTACAGTCGTGGAGTGATCCCCAGCTACTCACCCAATCATTGAGCTACTTAGTAGGTCTTGTAAGCTCCTTCGGGGGTATCTGACATGGGAACGATCTTGATAAGGGTTAGAAGGAGTCTTCACACTATGCTGTTGACGATCTCTAACTCCTTATCTGTAAGTACCGGATGTTTTATTGCTAACTGTTTACCCGAAGGTACACATCATCTCCATGGCAACGGATTTCACATGCTCATACATGCATCTTGAAGTCATCAAAAGCTCCCTCAAAGATCAATGCAACACAAAGTTCAAAGAAAGATTCTACGCCAAAAAGAAGAATCTATAAAGTATAAAGACTAAAGATCAAAAGTCTAAGAAAGGGAACTACGTGCATGTTTAAGTCAAAGTTCAAAGATGTATGAGCATGTTGGAATGGCGGACTACCACCACAGACGCGAAAGTGACGAATCAGCAGACAACTTCATAACTTGATCACTATCACAACAACAATGAACAAAGAACAAAGAATGATGAATGACTTTATTTCATGATTTTTGAAAGACGTCTAAAGCTGTTAAAGTCAAAAGTGAAGAAATGACAAAGACGTCAAGAAACCGAGATGACCGACCCTTAGGGGGAGATTGTTGGGAACGAAGTTTTACTATTTTATCAAGTCTCGGTCATTTGTAATAATATTAGGTTGCTTAGTTATTATTTACTTTCATTTATGTATTGTTTCAAGTTTACTAGACTTAAGTTATATGGTCCATGGGCCCTAAGCCCATACGATTGTAAGATGGGAAGGAGTAGGAGTGTTGCCCTAGCTCCTTACCTATAAATACCATGCTTAGGTCTCATGTAATACTAGGTTGGTTATTTGAAATCTTAAGGAAACTCTTGCAATTATATTTCTCTCATTCTCATAATCATCCCATCCTTATATCTATCTCATTCTTGCTTGTGTGAAATCAATATGGGTACCTAACACCCCCCTCCTCCATTTTGGTTTGACCATGGAAAATCGCTAAGACATTATGTCTTGGTGATATTATGCAACACATGTTCAAATCTTATGCCATCCTTAATCACTAAGTTACCAATTAATATTACTTACAACTCATCCCTAAGTAGAAGTAATCAAATTGAGTTCCTCTTACACTATTATTACTCACTGGTACACATGGTGGTCTTAGGTTCAATCCTACCCAAATCACTACACATACTCATAACTTAGCTAGTAAGGATGATGACCAACCCTCCTTATAACCTCCTCAGGAGGCTATATTCAACACAAACAAACATAAACACTTTCATAATTTACTCTCTACTTCAAGTATTCAAGCTACAAGTAAACTACATCAAATTCCTTGCAAGTTTAGGTGATCCTCTTGAGTTTAAATCCACTCAAGTCACCTAAGGTCTCATCACAAGCCCTTCAAGAATGCAAGAAGTGTATAAGGTTGCTAAGGTGTGAGAGATTGCTCAAAGTCCTAGTTGTATCCCTTATCGTTATTCCTTTCTTTTGAAAGCCAAAAGTTGTAAGAATACCTAGCTCATTCTCATGATCACTACCATTTACATGTTTAATCTATGCTATTTATGTCTAGTTATATTGAAATTCATGATGTACAAAACCTTTAAGAACAAGTTGGAAAACTTATATGCTAATTTAGGTTAATTAGTGTAAAAATGATGAACTTATGTACAATTTTCTGTAGGGCAAATTACCTGAAAATGTATTTAACTTGCCACTTTTTACCATTGTATGTAGCATTTTTCTTTTTTTCCCAATCTGTACCATGGTGATGTGTGGGAATTGCACCAGGCTTTACCTCTCGAGGGATCTCGAGAAGCTTACAACCCCCACCAGGCAGTGTACCTGATCGTTGTAGTATAGTATAGTGACAGGTACCGAGGGATTGATTGTTCAACTCAAGAATAGTGTCGCTAGGATTAAAAAGCCTAAAAACTAGGTCTAGAGGTGAGGGATGATTCTTTTTGTATTTTTATGTTTTTATAAAAGCAAATAAAATCTCGGGTTTTGAAAGAGTGGACGGAATTAGTTGCTAATCAACTAACCCAATAACTAAAGATGCAATCAAAATAAAATAACAAAAATGAAATGAAATCTAATTAAACTAGTGGTGTGAACAATAATAGGGAAAGTTGTGTTTACTTAGGTTTCATTACTCCCTAGATATCTTTTATAGGTTGATAGTTTGCTACAATTGCATGGATGATGGGTCGTATTCCTTAATACTAGTCGTAGGGCCATGTACAATATTCCCTAACTCTATAGGATCCTACTTCACTCCTATGTTGAGCCGTTAGAAGTTCCTAACATGGGATCATTAGAATTCTCCTACGCATTAAATATAACCAAAAATCATAGTACACCTCTGATCATGTTTCTTAAGACGTTCAAGCATGTCACCAATGAAAGTCTGCCAGTTTTCTTAAGCCTAACATCGAATACAATCATCTGTAACAACTATAAACAACCAATCAACCCATAATTAACATCTAGGTTTCACTACATCTAAGCAAACACACAAGAGATCTAGCCAAGCATGTTAAATTCAAGACAAGTGTAAGATATATTCAAACAACACATAGACATATTGAATGAATTGAAAGAGTACTTATCTCAATTGAACATGAAAGGTTTCAAAGGGTAAAAACCCTTAAAAAAGCTGTAATATTCGGGCTAGGGTTTCTCTCCAAAGTTACACCCTAATTGTTCCCCTCTAATGAATGAAAATTGCAAAACTATATATAGATTTTACAGGGTGACGGCGTCAAGAAGGAAATTCTGATGCTGTCAACTCGCCGCCCATAATAAAATCGGATTGCCTAGATCCACTTTTGACACCGTCATGTGCAATTCTACTCTGGGCCGTCACTCTTATTTGGACCATGACGGCCTATGGTGACGCCGTCATGTCCCTAGTGCAAAACTCTTCTGGATTGTCACGGACTTTATCCACTTCCACCTCTTGTATTACTCTTGACGCCGTCACTTGAGAACTCTTGACGCCGTCAGGTACTGTTCCCAGCAAGGAAAATTAAGACTTTGCCGTTTTCTTCACTTTTATGCTCCAAAAACGTCCAAAATGCTTCCTTTTCCAGAATTCACTCCAAAAGTACCTAAAATGACAAAAGGAACGATTTAGGGCAATATTTGATCAAATAAATTCAAATCCGGGCTAAAATGACCCCCTAAAAACGGTTCATTTTTTGCCTCATCACGTTTTTACACACGTGTATAAAAACGTGTGTAAAAAAGTCCGGATAAAAATCTGCATTAAAGCATGTATAAAAATGTGTTAATAAAATATGTGTAAAAATATGTATAAAAATGTGTGTATAAAAATGTGTATATAAAAACGTGCATAAAAATATGTGTATAAAAACGTGTATAAAAATGTGTTTATAAAAACGTGTATAAAAACCCGTATATAAAATCGTGTGTATAAAAGCGTGCATAAAAATATGTGTATAAAAACGTATATTAAAACGTGTATAAAAATGTGTATAAAAACGTGTATAAAAATATGTGCAAAAACGTGTAAAAAACCTACATAAATTTTAAAAATAATAAAAGTCATCTAACTTGTTAATTTTTGTCATTCTATGTAGCCATGATAAACGATCGTTAGTCTAAAGGACTAACATTACAATGATAAACCTAATGATCGTTAGCTTAACCTGCTCCAGCAGGTCAAACAGGTCAATGCTACACGCAATGAACGGATTTTGCAAGTTCATTGACAGATTGGGAAAAAAAAAAGGCTACATACAATGGTAAAAAGTGGCAAGTTAAGTACATTTTCAGGTAATTTGCCTTTTTCTGTAAAACCAACTACATATAGAATTGCTAATTTACATATTGTTGTAGAAAAAATTAAAATGAAGACATAGCAATTTGAATCACCTAAAACGAGTGCACGAGTCAAAAAATACGGCTAAATAAAGTTACCAAAATGAAACCTAAAACTGTCAAAAGCTTGCTGTAACAGAATCTAAAACATGAAAAACGAGGCACTTCTGCTCCGATTCATCGAAAAGTTAAAACACAAAAGTTGTCTGGAACGACGTTTTCTTCACAAACTCAGGTGCACGAGTCCTAAAAATGCACGATAAAGGCTGGGCAGTAGGGCCTATTTTAAACTCAAAACTTTAACTTTCCAAAAATCTTTTCTTAAACGACCTAGCTCCCGAACTTGATAATTTACCAAACTTCACTACTAACCTATAAGTGTCATTTCCATAAAATAAAATCATATACTTGACCTTCGGAATATTATTTTCTTAAATGACGGGAATAATGACCATTTTACCCTTTTTCCGCAACTTATAACCAAACATCATTTTTTACCATATTCATAAAATATAAACTCTTGTAATCGATGAGAACTTGTAAAACCAATTAACTTACTTACTAGTTATCATGACCCAAGGGCTATATAACCTTCGTTAGACTTTGAAAACGGCCAAAGACTCATTTGCAAACTAAGTAACCACTTAAACTATATGTCACATAACGACCAAACACATATGTTCTCTATATTAATCACTACAATACTAGGGAGCTTCATGTGAGGGGTTTCATTCGGGTAAACGGATCGACGAGTTGCTGGATTGACGATTTAAAGTGTCCTAGCTCCTCGAATGTTTACTACATGACATCTGGATTATGATGGCCTGAACAGTAGTACGAGTTATACAAACTATAAATGTTTCATAAACCATTTCTATAAAACAACACACACAACCTATCAAGTACTACATCATGATCAATATAAAGGCATATATAGGCTCGTTTATGTTTCCTTAGACATTATTCCAAACCTAAGTTGCAACATTCTATTTTAGGTTGCACGTAGAGGTTTTCCCGGCTTGTCCAACAATTTCGTTATATCCCTAATCATCATAACTCACGGTGAGTCATATCCCCTCTTTTACTTGTTTTGAACTATTTTGGGGGAGATACATGCTACAAGTTTTATAAACAAATCACAAGTACTTGAAAACTATACTATATGCTTGAAACTATGTGTTATATCAATCTTTATACGTACTAGGAACTATGTGCTTGAATCTATATGCTATATCAATTTCTGTTGATATCCGACTATTATATCAATTTCTGTTGATATCCGACTATTATATCAATTTCTGTTGATACCCGACTATTATATCAATCTATGTTGATAATTATAATATCATTTTCTATTGATACTTTGTTAAATGCTTTGAGAGTCATGAGCCTCGTACGTTAAAAACTATATTTACCATTAATTGTATTCATTACAATTATTACTATCCATATGAAATCTTGTTGTCCATACTTTGAATTACAAACTCTATGAACCCACAAACCTTTGTGTTGACACTTTAGCATGTTTACCTCATGTCCATAATGATCGAGGCTAGCACGGAGGAGTATGGATACTCAAGAGGGCTATAAATCTTATTATCATTCGAAAATACATTTAATGTAATTTGTAAACCGTGAAACTATTGGGATATCATTTTGTAAACTCTGATATTTATATAATTCGAATTGACAAATCTTTTAAAAACGACTCAATTAAAGTTCGTTTTCTATTTTTATAACTGTTGTGCCGTCGAGTAACATCCAATTTGAATTCTGCTGTGTATCACGAAATTAGGGGTGTTACAAATTCCATTAAAAAAAGTATGTTAGGGTGTGTTTGTTTTCTAAAAAAAAAAATCTGACTAGCCACTTACCACTTACCAGTTAGACGTGGTAAGAGGTAAGACATGGTAAGAGGTTATCCCTCTTACTCAATAAGATGTTGTGGTAACCTCAGATTGCCTGTTAACCCTATATATTATTATAAACCTAAAATAACAAGACAAGACCGGGTTTTATCATTTCAAGAAAAAATCTATAAAGATGAATATAAACCCATCATCGATCAAACTGAAACAAAACACACCTACCTGGTACAAAAAATTAACAAGTTTTTTTAAACCAAGAACCACAAGAGGCAAGATTAAAGAGTGAAGTAACAAAGAAAGACAGGTTTATTGTGTGTGGTATTCGGCCAGGTTAAAGAAAAAACAAGAATCATGGGTTTGTTCTTCATGTTTGCATAATTGTGTTGTGTGAAGATCTTTGTTTTTCAAAGTGAGAAAACAAGATCTCATGTTCAATTTGAACATGAGTGATCATGTTGAGATTCATGTGAGTGGAGAAAAAAATATAAAGTATTCACTGTGGGACATTTAACCAACTTGATTAGCTAAGTTGGCCACCTGGGCTTCTTTTGGAGCTTGGGGGAGGTTTATACCCAGGGTTCAAGTCTCGTAAGAGACAAAAAAAATCCAGGTTTTCCTTCTAGTGCGAAGCCGTTAGTTCTAAGGGTTTTCCTTCGCGTGTCTCTCCTAGTGGTTCGGGTCCTGGGGCCTGCCCATTTGGATGGTTTAACTCGGGGGTCGGATTTCAAGTGTGGTGCCGTTCTAAAAAAAATTATTAAAAAATAAGTTTTACTTTATAACAAAACTAACATGACCTCTCATGCTCAAATATAACATGAGAGGATCCCTATCCTTTATGTAGTGGCTGATGAAATATAACTAGGGAAACAAGTAATTGTTATACTTAGGTTTAGGCTTTGTGAGTGTGGTGTAGGTCAAGTAATAATAACAAGAGAACATTGGGCCTTAAGTATTGATTAAAAACAGGGGTTGAATGATATATATTTTATTTTTATCATGGGTTGAATTTGTGACAATATTTTTGGGCCAAGTGTTATTTAGAATTTAACCTTAACATGTTTGTTGACAAGAGTGAACCAAAACCGTGTGTTTGTGAATTTCAAGATTGAATTTTTTCATCAAATATTCATCTTCAAAGATACATTCAAAATACTTATTCATCGAATTGCAATGGTTTAACATATACTTTAAGAAAAAAGAACAATTAAAACCATTCAGACAATTATAAAAAAAAATAAACAACATTATTTCATTCAAATTTAGACTTTATAGCCACATCTTAACAGTAAGATGTGTTAATCAGATTCAGACCCAAAACATCTTAATGAAACAACACACTTTTAGAAAATAAAATATATATGTATATATTAGCTTTTGGCCCTCCCAAAATACAAGATGTATATCTTTGGCCATCCCAAAATAAAAATTCTAGCTCTGCTAATGCCGACAGTTCAATCTATTTTGCTAAAAGCTTATGATGATCTAACAGGTTCCCGATTGAATCGATGTCAAGAGCATTTTACATTTAGCCAAATCTTCAATTTTACTTTTAAATCTTAATCACCATTTATATCTTACAAGTTTCATATTTTTTGATACTATTTATATTATAAGAAACATAATAAACAACAAGCAAATTGTATATATTGAGATTGTGTGGTGGGAAAGGTGGAATTTTTTTAAAGGAAAATTGTATATGTTGGAATTATTTTAATAACCAAAATACAAGATGTATATTTTTGGCCCTCATGAAAGTTCTAGCTCTGCAATTGCCGGCACTTCAATCGATTTTTGCTCAAAATCTTCAATTTTACTTTTAAATCTTAATCACCATTTATATCTTACAAGTCTCAAATTTTTTACATTATTTATATTATAGGAAACTTAATAAACAACAAGCAAATTGTATATATTGAGATTGTGTGGTGGGAAAGGTGGAATTTTTTTAAAGGCAAATTGTATATATTGGAATTCTTTTAATAACAAAAATACATGATGTATATCTTTGGCCTTCCCAAAATAAAAATTCTAGCTTAGCTCTACTACTGCTGACAGTTCAATCGATTTTTGCTCAAAATAACCTTCTGATGATCTAACAGGTTCCCGATTGAATCGATGTCAAGCGCATTTTACATCTACCCAAAATCTTCAATTTTACTCTTCAATCTTAATATCCATTTATATCTTATAAGTCTCATATTTTTTGATACTATTTATATTATAAGAAACTTAATAACCAACAAGCAAATTGTATTATATTGAGATTGTGTGGTGGGAAAGGAAGATTTTTTTTAAAAAGGCAAATGGGAAAATGGGATTTGACATACATCACTCTCATGGGTACACAGTCCTATTAAAAGTATTGAATGACGACCTCATCTCTAATATCTACATGTTGAGGGTGGATCGTGACATTTGATTGTGCAAAAAAATATTTGGTCCCATTTATTAATAAATATTGTTTCCTTTGGCCCCATTTTATTTAATTTCACACAGAAACAATATATATACTCAAAGATTGTAAAAGGGTTTGCTTATTAGTTTAATATTTAGAACTTTTTGAAAGTTAATAATACCAACATATGTTAAGTTGATGCAACCTTGATAATTTATTCAACACACAAAAGATAAGATATGCTTATCTCTAAACTATAATGAGAAAGCTAGCTAATTAAACTATATTTAGATAACACATGTTGGATTATTTTCATGCATTTTTCCATGTATGTTTCTTTAGTATGGAGCTATGGGATCGTTTATGTTCCAAATATATACTGTACTATATAGTCTCCAAACCCATATCAATAAGTTAATTAAGCCATGCATGATACTTGTGAGAAGATGAAACTACTATATATTTATGTGTCTTTAACAATCTTGCATGATAATCTTGATAGGTTGCATTTAGCTTTTTTATTTGGGGACCATTCGATCAGGTCCTTCTGGCCAATAAATGAGATCGAATTGTTGATGAATATAACATCTAAACAATGAACAGAATTAAGAAATGAAAGCAACAACCGAATACAACTATATCATCGACACAAACTAGAATATAATTAATCCAATACGAATATATGATCAAGTGGTCATCTGCTAAGCACCAGGAATCCATATGAAATAATTAAGAAAATAACCGGAACACGTACGTACGTACTTAATTATACATACTTAGCTTGTACTTCAGTAGTTAATTAAGTAAACTCCTAATGATTGAAGCCTGAGGACTATCATCATCAATGGTGGACAGTAACTGGGAGAGACGATCACTGAGGTCATCGACCTCCTTGTGCAAGCTTCTAACGTAGTTGCAAGTCTCTTGTAATACTTTTGAAGCTGATGCCTACATCAAAACAATACATGCAAGTTGCACATTTAATATATCAACTAGCTAGCTAAGAACCCGTATATAATAGACGGGGTTTAAGCAAAAAATTTAGTTTCATGTCGATAAATACTCAAGTGCATATAACTAGATTCGAACTCGAGGTATTTATCAGAAAGAATTGAGTTTCTGACCATGTGAACAAGCAAAGACCCACTTGTCATGATATAATACGTCAAGAGGTGGTATAAGATTGGTAGTTTTTTTGGTTAAAAATATCTAAACTGGCCGGTCTGAAAATTATACATATATAGTTAAGTTGTAGGGACATTGACAGATAAATTATAACCAGGAGTACTATTGTTTTTAGTACAATGGTAATCGAGTTTTGAGATTCATTGTGTTGCAAGTATATAAAATCTTGTGTACGTGTGGTGTATATATCTTTAGTTAACTAAGATATATATATATATATATATATATATATATATATATATATATATATATATATATATATATATATATATATATATATATATATATATATATATATATATATATATATACTAGGAAAACATGGTACTTCCATCAATTTTATGTTCGTTAAATTGTATATCAAGATGTCCCATATGTATAGAAAATAAGTTAACCATAAAAATCTAGTACCCCATTAATCCAAAATCACCATCTTGAAAACTCACACTTCCGTTATACATGAAACTATGAAAACATTAGCTTTTCTTGAATTTATCCAAAAAATTAGGAACTGAAATCTTTGTTGTTAGCTGAGATCATGAAAACCCTAATCCTACATTTTTTATAATACTCCGTAATAATTAAACTCCAAGTGATCATATATTCGAATGGTAAATAAAAGAGTGACACCAATGATATATATCTACCTTGTTGGAGCGACGACGATTGCGAAGCTCTGGAAGAAGTTGTTGCAATTTGGAGACGAGTTCATTAATCTGCTCGTCCGTGATCCTTGGAGTTCCCGCTGACCTTCTGCTCGACATTATATTCAAATGGAACTGAAACTTAAGATTCTTGGTGTGTAAAAAAGCAGTCGAGTAGGTTATGTGGACTAGAATGAATATATTTGTTGGTTGATAGGGGGTTTATATATGGTTGGCCTCAAGGATAAAGTAATGATGTAGATATGTATAGTAACTTTGGTAGTGTATACATGCATATACATATATATTTGCGAGAAACATCTCGGCCCGATCATGTTTTGGTAGTGAGTGTGAAGAATGGAGCCAAGTAGGGTTCATGGCTTACCCCACCATGACTTTCCCACAACTCGGTTCCTGTTGAGCTAAATTAATCCGGTCACAGTACATGTAAATGTATAGATGTTGTCTCATGTAATAAGGGTATCTTCAATATATAATTCTACTGTCCTGATTTTCAAATTTGTCACTGTGTGAAATATATAAGGCGTGACCTAGCTAATATTGCAACTAGGGTTCATCAAGCAGCTGGGAGGTCTGGCCTGAATATAATACAGTTAAGCGCAACCATGTAAAGAAGTAAAGAACATAGCTTTTTCCGTTGCCGATTGTGGTCTGAGACGTGACCAACCACATTATGCACGTAGAACGTTATGTTTTAAAGGTTTTACTTTTTGGAATTGCGTAATTGTCGTGATTCTGCCGTTAAAAGAAAAAACTTTTGACAATACGTACGCAGATTAATTGTTATGCTTCCCATGGTATTGCATGTGTTATATCTCAAAAGGTAAAAGAAAAACTTTGACATGTTGATCATTTTGACTAAAGAACTTGTTAAGCAGTACGTGTTATTTATGAGTGTGATATATGTTCTCTAACTAAATGTTTGTGAGTTTCATCTCATTTGAAACAACACCTGAAACTGCTTTCTACATTTTCGTAGTGCCAAAACTTTGAAATTGGATACCTAAAGCATTTTGGTAATATAATTGATTTGATATTTTATGGACAAAAAACTAAAAAAGGGTGAGGGTATAACTTTTTGATAAACATGGGAAGCAAATCAACTCAACCATATGTAAGTCACGTGATCCTATTTCGTAAAGCACAGAAGCTGTCGGCGATGACTATAGGGAACATGTTTTCATATCTCAACAGGTTTGTTGCTTTTAAATAAAACAATGATTATGAGATATAAAATGTATACAAATTTCCCTAAATTAGTATTTCTTTTTATTTTTTATAAACGTGTCAGTAAAAAAAAAGAAATCACCTCACGGTTTTAAATAGCGTTAAGCGTAGTCAAGATCAAAAACGAAACTTGATAAGTTTTATTAAAGAGGCTATATTATACATACATGTTTTAAAGATGCTAATTTATATTTTTATTAAATATTCATACTAATAATGTCTACCATCACAAATTATAAAAGTTATACTTGTGAAAAATTAATACTCCCTAACTTCCATCCTTGGTCAAGATAATCGTATTTTATAAATGAAAATCACTTTTAACTTTTTAGGCAACAAATATACCGAACCCTTTAATTATTTTGTTAAAACGTAATTGTCTCCTCTTCTATTTTAAAAGTATTCTTTGTATGTTTCTATTTTTGCACTTGTTTAACTATCTATTTCATGTCTACTTTGAAACTTTGTATTTTTAGGTAATTATTTAAGCATACGTGATACTTGGTATAAATGAGAAATATTACTAAACAATCAAAGATGTTTGATCCTTCCACCTCAGAATTTTGCTGTGTTTCATAACCTTGGAAAACTCTTGCGAGTATTTTCTTTTAGCGTAAGGAATTGAAGTGACTATGAAAAGTTTGATGAATTATGAAGAGTAATGATACATATATGCTCCTACAATATCGTCTTTTATAACACGTGTAATGCAATAATTCTCTTTCTTAATTTAATTCATTAATCAATCCACTTATCATGATCATGCACGCAGAAGATATGTAGGCATATCAAGTAAGAAGATATATCACTTTCTATTATCCATTATGAAAACAAGTTTAACATGAATATTCAATTAACCAACAACTCCTTTGTTATTATAATTGCACATCCAATTCTCATAACATAAGAGATGTTTTAAGTTCAAGTACAAATATAAACAGAAAGAAAAGAGAGATCGTTTATACTCAAACGATTAACACACTAAATCTCATAGAGAGAAAAACTCGCACACTCTTACAAAAACTACAATTCATAATGAATAAAAAAATAAAATAAAAAATAAAAGTAGGAAAAACCTTCACATACTCCAACCACCGACTGTACTTCCAGCTAGCCACCTTTAGTCCTTACGAATAGAAAAACTTTCCAAAACAAAGAGAAAACTATATATTTTACATAATACTCCATTATAGTTTAAAAAACCTTTCATAACTTGTTTTTTTCGATACCCCTTCATAAACTAATAATGAAACAAGTTTTTCAAACCAATATGATCACAAAACTTTTGATGTTCATTTTCAATTAATCCTTTTGTAAACAGATCTGCAGGATTATCCTCTGATTTCACTTTTATAGGTTTGATAATATCTGTAACAATTTTCTCTCTTAAAAAGAAAATATCAATATTAAAATTCTTAATTTTCTCATGGAAACTAGATTAACAGTTATTTGTATTGCAGAACTATTATCAAAGTTAATATCAACTAGGGATAGGCAAATTCATATTCAGTTTAGCCAAAACCTTTTTAATCTACATTAACTCACAAGTCACACTACACATTGCTTTGTATTCCGCTTCAGCAGAATTTCTAGCAATCAAAGATTGCTTCTTACTTTTCCAGGAAACAAGAGAATTTCCCAGAAAAACATAAAATCCAGTTACTTATTTTCTTGTAATTTTGCACTTACACGAATCAGAATAAACAAACGTTCTAAGATTTAAATCTACACCTCTTTTAAAAAGATACCTTTTCCAGGTTCTTTTTTTAAAATACCTCACAATTCTAAAAGCCAAATTAAGACGAGATTGCATAGGTGCATGCATAACCTAACTCAATAAAGGTACCACATATGCAAGATCAGGCTTAGTAAGAGAAATATATCAACTTACCAACCAACTTTTGATAATTATCAATACCAATTAAAGACTCATCTTTTTTCAAATTTTCATTAACAACCTTATTGATTGAAGCAAACACAATTTCATTAGGATTACTTTCTTTGACTTAAACACAAACCATCTTCGGTATCCAAAACCTCAATTTTCAAAATTTACTTAAGTTTTCTCAGATCTTTAATTAAAAACTTTGAACTCGGAAACAATTTAAACTTGTTCGTTTCATAAACATTATTTCTAATATCATCTATATATACCAACTATTTTAAATAAACACATCACCTTTAGATCTGACAAATAAAGAGAAATCATTATTGCTTTGAAAAAAATCATTTTCAAGTAAAACAGATACCAACTTCTCATTCCATTGTTTTTTAAGATTTTGCTTAAGACCATAACGAGACTTTAATGATTTACACTCTTTATCATTTTTTATCAAAATAATCATCATGTAAAGACATATAAATATTTTCATCTAACTCTCCATATAAAAAGAGCATTATTTATATCAAGTTGATATAATGACCAATTATTCTGAACAGATAAACTTATTATACATTTGACGGTCAAAATCTTAGCAATTAGAGAATAAGTCTACTCACAATCTATACCTTCTTTTCAACTGTATCATTTAGCAACTAACCTGGCCATAAATCTTTCTATTTCACCATAAGGCTTATATTTTACTTTATAAACCCATTTACAACGTATAGGTCTTCTACCACTATAACAATAATGACCCAATGAATTGATTGAGATCAAGAAGCTCGGGTAACACTTAAACAAGAAACATATAAGACTGCTATGAAGCAATATTTACCCAAGTGTTTGAACACTTTTCGAGTTTGTGTGCGTTGCCCTCTATTTATAGAGAGGCAAGTAGGGTTTAGAGATAAACCCTAGTGGGGTGATCAACAGCTGCGTGGGAGCTAGGTTGATCATCTAGGGAGCAGAGAAGGAGGACAGGTGGACTTTTCTCCATGGTTCGTACACAGTAGTTATATATATATATATATATATATATATATATATATATATATATATATATATATATATATATATATATATATATATATATATATGTGTGTGTGTGTGTGTGTGTGTGTGTGTGTGTGTGTGTGTGTGGGGGGGGGGGGAACTAGAAGGGAGGTTAAATAGTTTACCGGTTTTTCGTCTAATTATCTTTGAAACCTTTACGTGCAATCGATAATTGAAACTAATAGACAATAAATAATATACAAGATAAAGTAAGAAACGATCAAACCACAACACGGATGTTTATAGTGGTTCGGCTACAAGGACTCTTTTTCTTGCCCTACTCCACTCCCCGAGTATCCTACTCGAGAGTTTTTCTTCACTAGTCAACAAGCTCCTTTCACCGGCGGAGAAAACCTTACACACGTCGCTTACACTTTTTCCGGTACAAAGCTAAATACCGGGTTCTAGTTCGAGGTAGAACCAACCTAACATCGCCTATACAATATTTCCGACACTAAGCTAGATGTCGAGTTCTTTCACACGGGTACAACCACTCCATTCGTTATATGCAATTTAAGGACTAAAATACTAACCAATAACTACTGAATGAATACAATCAATTGATGTATAAACTATACAAGTTTATACAATGCTAAGCTAACAAGTCTTGCAACGTTGTGTTGAAACTTGTAGACTTTCGTATGAACTTATGATCTTCTTGCTATAAAAGAATCTCACACAAATGAAATGCTACTGAGTTAGATGAATGAAAGAGAGTGTATATGCAAAATATGATTGTAAGTTATGAATGATTTCTTGGATGTAGCTTGCATTTATAGGAGAAAAACTCAGCAGAGCAACGGATCCTACGAAACCCTTTTGAGGGTTCCGTCTGTGTATCCCCAGGGTTCCGTTAGTGTTTGACAGAAAATCCTCCAAGAAATCTTTCCAAATGTAACTCAAATCTAACCAAAATATTCTCAAGATCTTCCAAAGTCAACTATAAGATTGTAGAGTGTAAATCTACATAAAATATATGTCATGTCATATCATACAAAGATCTTTGGAAGGATTTTGGTGATGCAAATGTATATTTCCATTTTTAGAATATTATGAAAATAAAAGTAAACTTGTAAAATGTTTATGTAGTTACTTAGAATGTATATATGAAATGTTTAGTAAGTAATTAAGTTATGCAAAATGTTTGATGGCTTATAACTTAATAATCACATTATTTAGTAAAACTTACCAAAAATATTTTGACACCTAACGTGTTACTAACATTATAAATTTAACTTATGAAATATGTAGCAAATGTAATGTTAACTTTGAAATAAAGTTTATGTATGAAAGACTTATGCTATGTTTATGTTTTGCTAAAAATAAAGTTTACACTTTGTCATTAATAAAATTAATCAAAGATCGTAAAATATAAATTAAGTTTTTAAGCGATATTTGTATTAACAATCTCCCCCTTTTTGTTGAGGACAAAACATAAATTTTATTTTTGAGTAACTAGATAAGTATAGTATCAAGTCTTTTTTAAAAATCTATATTAAACTTTGTTTTATGCAACTTTTATTTATATATAAGACTAATATGCTAAAATGATATGTAAAAGTTGAGTTTAATATATATTCTCCTCCTTTTGTCAAAACAAAAAGAGAGATGCGTAGCAGAAATGTGGTGCAAACCAAATGCTCCCCTTGGACAATACTCCCCCTAAATGAAGTGCCAAGTAAGGATACATGGATTTTGATCCTACAAAAAAAAAAAAAAAAAAAAAAAAAAAAAGTTTTCGAAAAGGACAAGTATATAATGTCAACCAAAAACAAGTCATGAGAAGATAATCAACGATATCACAATCACAACAATTAAGTAATCAACCAACAATGCACAATATAAAGTAGAACTAATTCTATTTCAAATAAAATTTTACTTTGACCAATGTCAAAGCAAAAGACAAGAAATACAAGGAAAAAGTCCTAATTCTAAAAAGAGAAAAATGCAAAAAGATAAAAATAACATAGAAAGAAAATTCTACATCTATAAAAGGAAAAACAAATAAGGTCCTAAGTGAGATGTCAGAGAGCTCTAAGGATGGGAAGGATGACTAAGAGCATTGAGACGTTCTAGCATGTGTTGAAACATGAAACGGGTTTCATCTTGGACTTGGTGGAGCATGATTTTTATGGTCTCACAAATCTTGGCCGTTCTCTCACATTGAGAGCAATTATGACGAGGATTAGGTAGGATTGGATCATTGGTTGATGGTGGTGGTGGTGGAACATTTCTTGTTGGTTAGTTGGTGTTTGGTGC
>JARVZY010001064.1:0-29570 GCA_030686995.1 Artemisia argyi | reverse complement strand
CACGAGTGCATAGAGACAGTTCGGATGTAAAAGACTCAAAGAACACTCATTAACACTTTCATATAGACTTCATGTTCAGCAAGATGATTGGTATATATATAACTCACAAATAAGCTAACCCAAACACCCACTAAAGTAGTTTCAATAGGAAGAAAAACAAGAATACTACGACCACCTCGTTTTATATTACCTCGGTAATTAAAATAACACATGACAAAATATAACATAAATACATCTTTTATGTTTACTTGATAACTTTTAGGTGTTCGTATATTTTTTTAATTATCACATTTACGACTGTTTGCAATTACATTTTGATATTTTCACGTTCTATTTTGAATGTTATACGAAACACTTAATACATATCATATATCGTTAATTGTCTGCCGCTAGGAACCTCCGTTGCTATGCACGTGTACTCGCCTAGTTATATAGTTAAAATGATAAGTAGAAAAAAATGAAAAGTAAATTTCAATTTCATCATTATTTTACTTAAACTGGATATTTATATCTCCATAGCAAATTTAAGCAAATATTAATGAATCTCGATTGTATGAATTATTTTTTTGGTCTTTGGATTGGTGAAGTGTTCATTTGGACTTTCCCAGAATAGTTGACAGGAATTATCAATCATGGGCGTGATTTCGGGGGGGCCACACAAAAATAATTTAAATGAAGTCAACACAACAATGCATAAATGAACCCCTTAACACTCCAAAGTCCAAACCTTTAAAAAAAAAGTATTTCGATGTTCACTAGAGTAAATTAAACATTGTCTCAGTAGTTTTCATTTGGTGATTTTATTTGTACATCCATGAATTAAATCGTCGTCATAAGTTAAACCTTGCTTTTGTTGAACGAAATTTTAAACAGTTGATCACTAGCTAAATGTATTTTTATGCAAGAAATCAAACTTTGTAGGTATCAAATTTGTCAAAAGTGCAAACCATGCGACGACAATCATTTGTTGCGAGCGTTTTGGGTCAACTAGCAAAAAGCGACTAGCAATTTAAATAGAAAACTTGTTTGGCAACAAGCAACTAACGGTTAAATTTTATGTAACTGCACTTATTCAAATTGCTTTATCAAAAACCATTTAAATCTTGCTGCTAGCGTTTTGACCCTCCAATTATATATGTACCCTGTTATTTGTTTAGACACTTTTTATGTTACTTAATGCGTATAGGAGTTTATAGACTATAGGATTTTATAAGTAGCATTAATATTCACGCTATACAACATAAAAAAGTCAGTGTGTGAAATGCTTCACAACATTATATAAAACATACATTATATGGTGCAGTTTATGATTAAAATTAAACCTATATAACAAATGATCAAGCCATTATGTTAGTCAATAGCTACCATATAACTTAGATGTATCAGTGTGTCACTATTTAAGGAAAATTAACGCTTATTTTGAAATACTAGACTAGTACCCGTGCTGCCGTACATAGAACAATTGAAGATCTAGCAGCAAAAATAAAAACACACTTTTAGTGACAACCTATAGTCCTCCTATACACGCTGCACATAGCTAAGCCATTTAATCAGACTTGTCCGACAAACATTGATTGCTAGTTGCTTATAGGCTTATTGCTGAATGAAAATATGAACCAGGACCAACCCGTTTGTAGAAGTTGTGAGGGAACCTTACTGAATTCGTGATATCAAAATAGCTTTAAGCCTAATCCAAACCAATAGTGAAGTGGGTTAGTGGGCTCGAACTAGTTTGGGCTGATTCACATTCTGAATAGACTTGAGTCCTTGACTTAAATCCTAATATTTTACAAACTAGCCAACAATACATAGTTCACAAAAAAATAATAAATAAATAAATAAATAAATATACATTATAGGCTTATAGCAACACCACAAGTCATGTTTCCAATTCATAAATCTATATACATATTGTACAACTAGTTAATCTATATCAGAGCTCAAACCTTGGCCGAAGCCGTGTGAAAGAACAAGGAGAATGCATATTATTTTTATTTGAAATAGCTTAAATATATATAAAAAAAGTTAGCAAGAAGCTAGAAAACAAATTACAAGATATTGATTTGTTTTAAAGCTTATTTGTACCAAAGAAACAAAATCTCCTTAATAAAGTCAACAATTCATTCCTTTCTAAACTTATTTGTACCATGGAGAATGCATCTAACACTCATTTTAGTCAATTTATCTTAACAAAATTATTAAGGATGATCCTACAACCTTAGACTATTATTCGGTAAATTAAGATTGTGTAAATACACGAACAGCTGTAAATTGATTACAAATGATCATTTTGAAATGTTACAAGAAAAGAATAATCAAATAGTATCAAAAGATAGGGCTTTCTTTCTTACGACTTTCTTTTTTAATACCCTTTTTAGGCTGGTCATCTAACATCCATCTTTAGCATATGAAGCAGGAACTCATTCCACGTGTCAATGGGTCCAGGTAGGCACCAATGCACACAATCATTATACATAGGCACAGTCTGATTGGGCCAATGCCCATATTTGTTTGGGTGTCCATCGGGCCTTAACAACATGGCTTGGGTTATATCCATAATCCATAGTTTAAGCCCAACTTCTTTTGCTTTGTTTTCAGCCCATTTTAGTTCTTCCATTTGTGCCAAATACAACTCCAAATTAGAACCCGCTAACCTTATTTCATTGTTCTTAAATGGCTTTTTCCTAATGCAGTATCCATCTTCATTCCATTTCCCACCCTCAAAATGCATAGGTGCAAACGTTCGTAATAGCGTTACACCCTTAAAGTTTTTTCGGTTCATGATCCCCTTGAATGCCGTTCGTAATGCTCTTCGATACCCAAATGTCATTGGGTAGTCAGTGATGTTTTCTTTCTGACAATATTTGCAACCAATCACTTGACGGTTCTCATGGTATAAGGAGGCCCGTGTGAACCAATGGCCCGCATTTATGACTAGATAGTTAAAATCGTCAATGTTGTTGGTCCATTTCTCGTCAATCTCGTCTAGGTAGAGATTAAAGACGACCGTGTGAGCTGGACCCTTGGGTTGGTTGTACTTTATCAAATAAGGTGACCAAAATGCGGCTACGGTGAAGTTGTATGAAGCAAATTTCCAACGTGCGAAGTAGTCGTCTTTAGTTGGTGAAACATTAATTGGAATCTCTACCTGAAGTTTTATTCGTTAAATAAAATAAGGCCAACACATATTAGTACTATGAACTTAACAAACTAAATTATTCAATACATTAGATTTTTAAAAGTGCAGAATAGTAACACAAACTTGACAAAATTGAATTTCTGCTACCATGTACTAATTAACTCAACAATTATTTTTTCTTTCTATAAATCAACTTGAAATCAACTTGATTCTTTTGTAATAAATAATTTATAGTAAAACTTTGACTAGGTAAATATATTCTTTTCCTAAATTTTAACTATTTTTCATTTTTTTAAATTAATATCGTATTTTTATTATTTATTTAGAATATAAAGAATATATATGTAGCATCTATTTCTAAAATATTTCTAATGCTCTACACTTAATGTATCTTCATATTCTCAAATAAATTTTACATAAACATGTAAGTAAATATATAGGAGTTTTTTTGTTTTGTTTTTTTTTTCTCTCTCTCTCTCGCAAGGTTGTGTCGATTTTGGCAATAGAAGGAACTTATGTCGATTTTGGTTATCGGAGAGGGAAGATGTAGACTTTTGGTAATTTTTTTTATTACGTAGATTGTTTCATGGCCTCTTATCAAGGTTTCACCTTTTTCAGAGAATACAAATACGTCATTATTGAATACTACTACAACTTAAGCTAATATTATTTCTTGAGAGCACCCCGTGATATTATTGGTCTATTATCACAAAAGGTTAAAAAGTGAGCTGGTTAAAGACTTAAACAAAACACTCGTTTTATATTAAAGTAATATATTGTCTTCCATATTCTTACAAGAAAATGAGAGCTCAACCATCTCAACTTTAGTTCTAAATCTTGCTTCTTATTTTCTTATTAAAAAATACATGTAAAATGACAAGATTGGCCATTTAAAATTCAAAGAAATAAAAAATAAAATCTATATTTTTAGATAACAACTTCTAACTATCTCGCAATATATAATTAGATATACAATAAATTTATCACACACGTATTAAGCAGTACTTATTCATAATCATTTGAATAAAAAAAAATTCACACCACAAAAAGAAGCACAAAAAGAAGCATTGAGACTATCTTGAAGGTTATTAATTATTGAAAAAAAAACTATTAATAAACTCAAAATTACCATATTTACACATAGGCCGACAACAGATTATTAATTATTGAACAAAAAACATTTAATAAACTCAAAATTACCATACGACAACAATTATATGATCAAGAGTTAAATCTACACAAATACTTTGCAATAACTACTTGAAGTAACTAAATCACTTCCTATTAGGCTGCGTAGAGTGGGTGTGAGTACTCACCAAATAAGGCAAGCCTCACCTTTCATCCTCATTCCGGTCACCAAGTGCGCACTCACCAAAAAGAAATGAAAAGTGAGTGGCTTACCTTTGGTATATGTTGAAAAAAATGGGGGCCTCTTTTTTTGTTTTAATGTTTTTTACGTATTTGATTTGTGAAAGATGAGAGGAGTGTGACTAAAACGGGTGTAAGGTAAGAGAGAGTGATAGAAAAAAGAAAATGTATGGTAAAAGTTAGTGACTACTACTTTTAGTCTTAGGAAAACAAAAACAATTATATATATGGCAAATATGTTAGCTAATGAATGCAGGAGCGTGAAATGAACATACCATGGATAATAAGCAAATCAAGGATTGCATATGATTCCCACCAACAGAATCACCAATAAAAGCCAAAGATTTATCCCTAACAATTTCCAAAAACTGATAAGGATTAAAAGTGGGTAGATCACATTCATTTGGCTTCCATCTCCACTTCATATAATCTGAATCTGGTCGTCCATATTTTTGACAATTTTGGTGGTCATGTATAAACCAACATGTTGTGTTTTGATAATAAGGAGCGTCAGGGTTTGGTACCCACTCACCAGAAAACACATCACATTTATGGTAGTTATCATCTATGGTGATGAGTGTTTCATTAGATTGTTTTACTGGCGAGGCAGCGTCTACGGTCTCCAACGAGATTGAAGAATGAGTGGAAGAAGAGAATGATGAGAATTTGTGGAAAGGGAAGTAAAGAGGAATGAAAGTCAAAGTGATTAGGGTTAGGGTTACAAGTAAGAGTATCTTGGATGTTGTTAAGTAGCTTGTTGTAGCTTGGTTGATTTTTCCATGAAGGTACCCAATCCCATTTTGTTTCATGGAGAACAAGAACAATAATATGAGAGAGATAAAAAAAGAAAAGACAAAGAGGGAGCAGCACAAGTTCTAAAGGTGTAAGGTGGTGATGTGTAGGTTGCTTATCTATTTGAGCAAGTATGTTAGAGCACTAGGTATCCTCGTGCCGTCCCGTTTGTGCCGTGGAAAAAAGTGATGCCACATCAGCACATTTTCCCATAACACCAGAATTCATCATAACACCAAAAACTCCCTCCCTCCTATAACATCAGTTTTTGGTATCGTCGTCGTGCACCTTTGCACCCCACATATATATATTTTCTTTTTTTCTTTTTCTCATTTATTTAAACACATTTAAATAAACCAACACATTTAACTAAAATTAAAATTTTCATTAAAAAAAATACATTAAAATGTACGTAAAATAAAAAAATTAAAAAAAAATTATAAAAATACATGAACTAAACTATAAACCTAAAATAAAAGTACTCATTAACAGCACCCATGACAAAAGGTTTTATACCCTATTAATTTGATGGACAATTTTACTACTCTCTAAAGTAAAATATATGTTTTGGGCATAGCAGGCTTTAGAAAAAAGAAGACCAAGTGACTAATTCTTTAATGGGCTTAAAAGGCTTAAAAGGTTAAAAGTAGGGTTTATATTATGTTTCTTGCTAACAAGCCGCTTCTTGCATCTTCTTCCTCATTTCTTGCATCTTCTTCCTCACAGTGGCAAAAATATCAAAAATTCTCACATATATGAAAGAAAAAAAACGGGATAATGCCAAAAAAATAGAAGGGAAAACGCGAGGCTCGGTACCGTGCTTGCACCGTCCCGTCGCGTTTTCCGGGAACATTTGGGCTGTTCATGACGGCTCAAGACGTGAAAACGCAAGGCACGGTGTGGAGCTCGCGCCGTTCGGTCGCGTTTTGCCGGAAAACACCAGCCTTGGCGCTGGGTACCGAGGCCTCTTAAACTAATAATCCAATTATTTATTTTAAGATAATTGCACATATATTCCTACTCAAATGAATAACTACATATATGTTTTAATTATAAGTTGTTAATATCCAAATGCGTCCAAATGTGATGAGAACGGATACAAGTTTAACATTTGAGGAATTTGATACGGAGGCTTTAGACACACTTTCACGTATCAAGTCTATTTATATTAGCCACTCAAACAATGCTAAAAGTGTTGCTTTTATTTTTGATAGAGTAAACTTTTATATTTAGAAAAAAAGTGAGAGTACAACTTGTGTCTAAACTCCTATCCAACTTTATGTAAAAAAATATATGTATCAATGAATATAATAATTTATTAAAATAATAATAATAATAATAATAATAATAATAATAATAATAATAATCGCCCCTTGTATTGGGGCGAGTATTATTATTATCATTAAAACTTCGCATATTTATGAGTCCTAAATATTAAATTGAAGCACAAGTTATTGAGATATACAAACAAATAATCACTAAAATTGATTTATGTCAAAATCTTGTATATGAATAGGACTCTAAACGAAATTGAATAAAATTGTACTCGATAAACTACCAATGGAATGACAATATTTCAGTCATGGAGATACAATCATGTTAACGAAACTAGAAACCATCATGCAAAAAAGAAAAACAAATACAGTTAAAATATGAAGTATCGTATATCAAATTAAAACTAAAAATCCATGTTTATCTTGCGTGTATAATACTCATGAGTAGTTGTATAATGAACTAAATTAAACCGAGAGGTAATGTAAGGTGATCTACCACCTGATGGTGACCCACCACGTGGCAACCCCATTAGCACACCACTTTTCCATGTGCGGTCTTGTGATTTTTGCAATTGTTTGGTGGTATGCACAACCATATGGTTTTCACTTTGTGTGTGTGTGTTTGTGGGTGTGTTTTTATAAAGTGAGACATTTTTTATGTGTTTAGCTTGGTTGTAACCATTACACCTGTTTGGCGGTGGGTTTGATGATGTAGCCCTGACGAAAAAGTTGTGAGTTTGATGACCATACTTCCGGCCTAAGAAGTAAACAACATGACTTGTGGGTGGATAAATCTTGGTCCATTAACTTTAATAAGAAGGAAATGAAATAAATAATAAGAATCCCCATTGAATACACGCTAAAATAAGGCCTATTATCAACAATCGGATAAGCAAAATTCAATACACAAACATTCCTAGGTCGCAATGACCTCAGAAGGCATCTCAGGTCGAGTTCACACACGCGTAGACAACTGTCACCCAATGGTTTGGATAAGACACCTGACACGTGACAGTCAGAGAGACACAACTAGAATATGAAACAAGCATGTTATGTACAAACCTTATGAGTCTAAGGAAGGAATGACACCTATTATCCTTATCTGTCCATCTGATGATTCCTATAGGCTATTTTCTATACTTTCAACTTTCCACATTCAATACACTTTTTTTTTTTTTTTTTTTTTTTTTTTTTTTTTTTTTTTTTTAATTGTGACTAGTACCATCTACAAGCTATTTTATTTATTTAATTAATTGTTTCATCCATTATAAACAAACATAGCACTTGTTGAACCTCTATACCAAATAATCTATAAAAGAAAGTTAACTTCCACAAGGTATAAAATATAATTTGCCCCTCTTAACTATAAAATTTATACTAAATGTTTTTGAGGAAACAATCAACAATGGAAGATCGCCAACTCACAATAAAAAATTAAAAAAACACACTCTAGGCCTAATCCTTACCAGTATTATACGCCCTAATAGTTTTGGGCCGAATCACATTATAAATGGACTACTTAACTCGAATCACATGTTTACGGGAGGCCAATGATGGAGGGCGTTTTGGTGTTGTCCAAACTGAGCCAATGGTGGAAGCCTAAGGAAGTCCCATTACCCTTAGGGATGGCGAGGGTGAGTTGTTGTTTCCACATGCTCATCTTCCTTTGTGTTAGCTTGCGCTGTTTGATCTAACCATAAGCTTCTTTTCTCTTTGTTTTGGAGTGATAGATATTTCGTCGTTGCTTGTTGAACCTGTTGATATAGGTGTGGAGGTTAGGTCTGAGCCACTAATTCAAGTGAATCATGATGTTGGTGCCAATCCTCCTCCCCCTCCTCCACCTATGCCAACGGGCGAAGTGCCTATTGTTGACCTTGTGATGGAGGATGTGGATGACCAAGTCCCTTTGTCTAAGCGTTTGGTTCGGAAGAGGAGTCGTCAGAGTGCTGAGACTTGTGGGAGTAGGTTGTTGCTGCTGGTAAGAAAACTAACCTCTCGTCTCTTAAGCTTTTAAATGTCATCCCTTTGATGGTCGTGTACCATATTTCAGATTATGATGAAGCGAAAGCTGAAAAACCCGCTAATATTGAGTCTGTTGTTACCTCCGGGTCGAGGGCATCTAATCGAAAGAAATCTAAGTATAGGAGAATCAAAGATGATGTCTTTATCCAGGATGAAACTGCTATGGTTGTTTTTTCTTTCATGTATTTTGTTACTTTTGAATGTGCATGTGTAACTAAATCTTGTACTTGTGATTTTGACAGGTAGTGGTTCGGGCCAGGTGGAAAAGGTGTCTCAGGCTATTGGGACCGAGTCTCAGGGTGGTGGGAGTGGTGGTAACCAGGCCAACTCCCAGGGCAAGTCATCATAACGCATGAGGATTTGGGTGATTCTGCCCTTGTTTTCCATACTAGTTTGAAGAAAGGTGATGCATGCACTACTGGGAGTCCCGCCAGGTCTTACATTGAATCTGTTATTCTTCCTGCTCGTCGGGCTCAGATTCCAAATAGGGATCTTGCCGATAGTCTTGTTACTTTAGATGGTGACCTGGTTGATATTATAAATGAGTACGCCTTTCTCAAAGGCCGGGTGGGATTTGCACATCGGGAAAGCTCTGAGGAGTCGAAGTTGAAGAAACATGCGGGGTCGCTGAGGCTACGAAGTCTGAGCTGGAGGCTTGAGTGAAAAGCCTTGAAGAAGAGCTTGTGCAGGCTGGTGCTCTTGGCAGGGCAAATCTTGAATCATAGGTGAAGAGTCTTCAAGAGACGGTCTTCAGGGTGACTACTGAGAAGGAGAAATCCTTCCAGTCTTTGAAGGCCAATGAGGCTGATGCTACTAAACGGCATAAAGAAAAAGTGGCTAGCTTGAAAAGCCAGATTGCTGAGTTGAAGACCAAGGTTAAAAGCTTGAATGTTGGCCTTACCATAACTACTGAATCCAATGCTGGCCTTACCATAGAATAATTTCCTTTTATTGATAACCATTTACTCTACTCCTTTGAGTATCCGCATGCTTTAATTCGTGTTTAGAAGAGGGTTATGTCATTGGGTGCTCATAGGCTGTCCACGAAGATACACTATGTTCTTTGATCTGACCACATCGAATCTTGAATGGGATGTAAATGTTGCACAGAGGATGGTTGAGGAGGTCACTGAGCTAAGTATCAAGTATTGGCCTTATTTGCTGGAGCTTATGACGAACAAGAATAACAATGTTGATGATCTTTTGGCCGTTCGTACTGCTCCCAACCCTGATGCACCCTCTTATTCTCGTGACTGATGGCTTTGTAGTGTTTTTACAAAGTCCTAGTTGGTTTGGTCGTTATGTTGGGCATTTTTTTTGAATAGTTGTTACTTTTGAACAATGTTTTATGTGTTTTTATCGTAGGTACCTTTATGTAAGTGAACCAAGATGGTACCAGGTTTATGTTGGCCTGGGTTTTTGGTTTGATAAGGGTATTATACGTCCTGAATCATCTAATAAAATCAACAATTATTTTATCTATTGTGTCATTGCTTTGCAGTGAAATTGATATTGAGTCAATTTACTGAATGTGCCTTGCTATCCCAATATGTTTGGGTGATTTGTTAAAATTGATGCTCAATTTGTCAGTTGTCAGTATTTAGTATCCCGGGCTTTGTGTAATGAAAAGGGTGCTTTGCCCTGAACTTTGTATTTTACTAGGCATATGTGATATGGGTTTTTGTTAGCTAGGGTATATGACCCTGAGCACTAAATGAAGTTTGCACTCATGCAACTTATTGTATCTGATGTATCTTATGTTTAATGATCAGTTAAACATAAAGAATGTGTAACTTAGCTAGGTGTAGCCTTTTTTATTCAAATGATTTAAGCTTTTGTATACTTAAATAGTGTTTGTGGTCGAAAGTTTGATATAAATACCCCCTTGCCTCTTGTATTCCTCACCCCTTGTCATTATTCTTTCTCTCTACATTATTTCTCTCCAATATTTTAATTTTCTCTCTTGTGTTCTTAGTTAAACACACTAACATCTTTTTAAAGAACACATCTCCTTACAAGGGAAGAATCTCAAGAACCTATCCACTCTTGTGATTGTGTCGAGGGTCTTCTTCTTATACCCTTTCTATTACAATTGAGTCTCTAGGTTAGGTTAGGGAAGGGAAGTCTTGTGTCTTGGTGACCAAGCCTAGATCATTGGGGATCTAGTTGGGGTTTGATACTTCCGGGTGGAAGTTTTGGTTGTGGTCGTGGTGACCAAGTGTAAAGTCGAATCACGAGATTCTTTAGGGTGGTTTTCGAGGGCGGAATACCGTGGGAGTAACTCCTTCTTTGCGAGCATCGATATTGGTGAATATCGGTGGAGTGAATTGTAACGGTTTGTAGTCCACCGAAAGGATTATACTAGTGGAATAGTATCGTGTCATGGATTCACAACTGGATGTACAAATGGTATAAACCCCCATCCCGAACCAGTATATATCATTGTGTTATTTACTCGGTTTATATACTCGTGGTTGTGATTGTGTTTGTGGTTGTTCTTACTTAGACCACATGGTTGTCTCCGTGGCTTAAAGTTTTTTAAACATCTAAAAAGCCTAAGAAACCGTATTCACCCCCCTCTACGGTTCTACAATTGGTATTAGAGCGGAATACTCAAGTTTTTGAGCGTTAAAACCTTCCCAAGAAACTGTTTTAAGTCAAAAACTTCTTTCTCAAAAATCTAAAATCCCAACAAAGATTTTTGACAAAGTTGGGTATGGATCCATGGCTCAAGAGAACTATGTTGAGGGGTGCTCTATGCAAAGACCACCTTTGCTAGAGACCGATGGGTTTTGTTTTTGGAAAACCCAATTTGAGACCTATGTTAGGTCCAAGGATCTTGACTTGTGGGAGATCATTCAAAATGGAGATTTTGTCTTCATGATGCTAGATCCCAAAACCAAGTTGATGGTTGAAAAGCCATACTTGGAGCTTAAAGAAGATGAGAAGAAAAAACTCGTCAAGAATCAAGAAGCTAAGATGATGATATACAATGCTCTACCTCGAAGGGAGTTCGAGAGAGTCGATGTGTGCAAAACCGCCAAGGAGATTTGGCACTCTCTCATCATTACTCATCAAGGAAACTCAAAAGTCAAGGATTGCAAGATCGACTTACTCATTCAACAATATGAGAAGTTTTCGATCTCCGATGATGAAACCATAGACAATAGTTACACACGGTTCAACGCTATCATCACAAGCCTCACGGCTCTAGATCCTAGCTTTTATAATAAGAACCATGTGAAAAGTTCCTTCGAGCTCTTCCGGTGAAGTGGCGGCCAAAGGTTACGACCATTGAAGAAGCCAAGAATTTGGCGAAACTTCCTCTTGATGAACTCATTGGGAACCTCAAGGTCTATGAAATGATTGCATCTTTAGATTAATTGGGTTAGTTGGCTAGCAACTAATTCCGCCCACTCTTCCAAAACCCGAGATTTTTACTTGCTTTTATAAAATATAAAAATACAAAAAGAATCATCTCTCACCTCTAGACCTAGTTTATTAGGCTTCCTAATCCTTGCGACACTATTCCTGAGTTGAACAATCAATCCCCCGATACTTGTCACTATACTATACTACAACAATCAGGTACACTGCCTGGTGGGGGTTGTAAGCTTCTCAAGATCCCTTGAGAGGTAAAACCTGTTGCGAGGGCGCAATTCCCACGTATCAAGGGTATTATATGTGACCAATACATTCAAAATAGTCACATTGTGATATTTATGTGACTATTATTTATAGCAAAATGTGAATTCAGTTTTCATTAACCTTGATATTAGTCACATTGAGTGTTTGTGTTAATAAATTCAAGATGTTATATATGGTCACATGAAGTATTTATTTAGGTGTCTAAATCATAGTCATATTTTGTCACACATTATTTAAGTGTAGTCACAATTCGATGCATATGGTCACACATTTCTGATAACTTATTAGATATGGATTTTATTCTCTCTAATTTGAGTCTAATTTGATATTAACTGCATGAATTGAGTTCAGACTATTAGTCGATCATGACTCTTCATTTGCCCCATTACAATGCTGCTAGTTATACTTAGAACTGCTAAGTATAATTAGATGTTGTGATCATTGTGCATATGTTATGGCTTGTGTTTTCTTTGTTTCTAGACTAACATTTTTTAGCAAAGGCAAAGAAAAAGCTGTTTGGAATGGAATTTGGGTGAATGCTAGTATCTCAGAACTTAATGTTGCTTGGCATAACTTAATGCTGCTATGCCTAAATTAATATTGCTAGGCATAATTCTAGACTAGCATAATTTTTTTGATTATAACAATATGTATATGATAATTTTTTCATCTTTTTTTGGTTTAATGAAGCAAGAAAGTTAAAATTCATATAATAAAAAAAAAAAAAAATCCATAACAAATTAAAAGTAAATTAAAAATTGTTCATACATAAAAAGTTAATTAACAATTAAATTTCTGAGATTTCTCCGAATCAAAAGCCAAATGTACATTATCGTAGTCAATGGCGTCCTCTTCGTCACTCAAAAATCCAACATTAGCCGCATCCTCTTCCACTGAACCAACCCGCGGCTTTGATCGCTTGTATTCCGCCTCATCTTTGGCAATTTGACGCAAACTTGCTTTGCATGCTGCCTCCTTTCTTCCAGAACTCCACGACTCATACCACTCGTTAATGTTAAACACCTTCTATTCCTTACCTACATAAAATAAAGATTTATCGATCAATACTATACATTAAGAGAATCAAATATGTATATCAAATTAATCCTTATACATGGTTACATTAGTTTGAACTGTTTTTATATTGAACATATATGACATAAATACCTTTTGAACTTTCTCCTTCAAAACGTGGTTTCCTGAAATCAAATAAGCGTTAGAGATTATTAATTTATAGAAGTTGCATCATGCAATGTGGTTTGAATTTTTACGTGTACAAAAGTTTACTTACTTTGAGCGCTTCTTCTTGAATGAAACGAACCTTGTTCTTTTCTTGTTTCCAGCCATTTTCTTATAAGATTAATTGTTTAAAAAGTGTTTGTTGAATGCTAAGTGGCCTTAAAAAGGGATACATTAACATCAAAACGCCTATGGTAGTCTTAGCTAGTAGGGAATTTTGAAAGTCTAAACATTAAATATTATTGCAATTTACCAAGTTTAACGTCACATTAGCATGTGAAATGCACTAATTACTCGTGCCTAATTGTAATCATTTTAATTTTACACATTAAATGCTCCTAAACATTCTATAATTTTATTTTTAAACTTTAAATGGTAATAAGCATTGTAAGTAGTTTCAAATGTTAGAAAATATAGTAAGAATAAATATAATAGTATTAATCTAGTTATTAGTTGTGTAAAATTTGTGTTTGTGACAGTGTTTACTCCCTGAATTGGCAAACTTACTTCAACACTGTTATGACCTGATTAATAAAGAGATCCAACACCTTTTTTTGATGTTAATTGGTTGATAGATGAAATAAGAATTTAGATTTTGTTGAGAAAGAAATCAAGAATAAGGTGAGAAGCATGATGGTACAACAAGGGAACAAGCAAAAGGATTACATAAAGTCAAATAAAATTGAGGTATAACAAACACATTATAAAATTGACTTCATAAAGTCAAATAAAGTAGTACAAAAGGATTACAACATGTTTATTCAGGTTAACACAGGTTTATTCAAATAAAGTACTTCCTAAACTAATACATTTTCTTTTTACCCTTCCTTTTTGAACAAACTTTGGGCATTTTTTGTTCCCATGGTTTTATACCCTTGTCTTCACAAATCTTGGCATTGGACAGGCCTAGCACCTGAACCCTCTCATCAAAAATCTCCTTGGCAGTCTTTTTTGGAGTTTTTAGCTTCCTAGCATCTTCCTTTTTTGTGCCTGATCCAGAATATCCCTTTGGAAAGTAGTCTGCCCATGGATTTAGAGGACCTTCAGAACTGCTTAATATGTGAAATGGACTTGAGTCACTACTGTCAATGTTAATGATTTCTGCAAAAAAAAGAAAAAATATATTAAAATTAAAAAAAAATATAGTGTAAAAGAAATAAAAGATAATGTTGCAATTCATGGTGTGTTTGAAACAACCTTTGTTCTTGAAACTCATTGTTTCAGTAGGTAGAATGGGGTTGTGGGAGCTTGCTTGGTTTGTTTGGTTTTTATAGAGAAAAAGGTATGCTTGGTTAGTGTTTCAAAACTGCAAAAAGTAGTCAATTGACAGTGAAGAAAAAAAATAGTATTTGTTACCCTTCTTGCAGACATGAAATTGTGCAGTCAAGAAATTACTTTTTCATATGTGCAAACATGAGAAAAAAAACAGTATTTGCAGTACCAAGGCCAAAAATTCAGGTGTGCAAAGACCAAGGCCAAAACAGCCAACTGATGTGGAAAAAAACAGTCAATGTTGCAATTCAAGGTCTGTTTGAAACAACCTTTGTTCTTGGAACTCCAATGGCCACATTACTTGGTGGATGGTTGGTTTTAGATCATAAAAAAGAATGGAATGCAATAAACCAACATACGTAACCCTTCTAAGTTCCCGCTACAGCTCCTTTTGTCGTTTCAACTCCCTTTGAGTAAAGGCCTGCACCAGGCGCATTGCTAGATTGTTGAAAAAACAAAAGAAACTGTATGGGAACTTAGAAGGGAAAGGTATGTTGAAATTCCAGACTCATTTATAAAGTTAAACCATTCATCCACCAAGTAATGTGGGCACCTAGTACAAATCGGCACACATGTACTAATTTTAGGACTCGTGTAGTTTAAAATGGGATAAAAGGTCAATATGATACAAATGTTGAGTAAAGAATAGAGTCTAAGTAACATCACTCATCTTGAATGCAAAAATGAATGAGTGTGGCCTATCATGAACAATACACACTATATCATTATCGCATTGAAGACGTCTCAATTATCAGGACAAATCTATCTAGCGTTGCAGAAAGGTTCCATTGCTTTGTTTTTTGGACTGCGTCTAATAATGATAGTAGATATTTTCCAAATTAAGCAAGGGAACCGATCTGCAACGTTAGATAGATCTGCCCTGATATTGAGCTTTAAGTTATTAGAAAATAGATTCTTACTATCATTTATATTGCTCCCTTAGATGTGACGAACATACATATTAATTATGTAGATTCTACGACATTAGAGAGCTAATTGTGCATGAATGACAAATTGAACATATAATAATAACCAGCTAGTGGGTTGTACATATAATAATAACAAGTTGAACACATATGAATTTTCTAACAGATATAACACGTATAAAAACCGAGTTCTCAATCCTCATTACAAGGAAGGAGTCTTCTCCAATTGGAGAATCAAAAGGCTCCCACTAGGTTTTCGAGCTTGGTACCAAATGGACCACATACGTTACAATATATGACAGCGTGAACCTAAAGACCGGACAAACAACTAGTATGCTGTACATATTAAGGTTTCCAAGGCATAAAAAACTTGAAAATTACACACATCCGCCACTTTTCTTCCTTATTCTCTCAATACAAATGCAACATAATTCTTATAACAGATAGTCAAACTAAGCCTAAGATAAAATGAGCTAATCCAAGCAAACCTTAATATCTCTTTTGTTCTAATTATTCGCAAAAACAACATAGCATGTTCTTCCTTATTCTATGAATACAAATGCAACGCAATTCTTATAACAGATATGCAACCTTAATAGGTGAGTTCATACATAATCGATATGATGCCGATACAAAAATTGCCTAATGGCTATAAAAAAAATTGCCTAGGCTAGCATCATACTACATATTAACCATACTTAAAGCATAACCATTACTAAAATACCCTGCCAATTGAAACTAAAAACAGGGGATAACCAAAAGATACCACAAGAATAGCCTAGACTTTCTCAAACCAGGCCAGATGATGCTGCTTCTCTTCCCTCCCTTCACGTGCCAAATCCATCAACCCAATTAGACCGGCAAGAATTTTCTTATTTGTTGCCAAAGTCTCCTTCATAAACCTCAACCCATCAACACCTTCATCATGAAAAGGGCAAAAACGTTCCCCTTCTTCAATTAGTTTTTCAAGGCGCGTAATCTCCTTAGCTAGGTGATCACGTTTTTGCCCTAGCAACATAATTAAGCCATCAATTTCAATGTATTGTTGGCTGGAAAGCAGGAGGAAGACATCGTCAAGATCATCAGACTCAACGATTTGCTTTAATTGTTGAAATTTAGGAGTGGAAACAGCAGCATATGGTATAGGTGGCGATGCCATTTTAATAGGGATGGTTAGGTAGAGAGTTTGAAAGAAAACAAAGACACTGTGTAACTCTTGACCCTAACTATAAGCATTTATATTTGTTCATCCACCACTCAAATGGCAAAATACTTAATTGCACAAGATTCAATTTATATACTTACATTAAAAACTATGTACTCAACCTTTTTTAACAAAAAATATATATATATATATATATATATATATATATATATATATATATATATATATATATATATATATATATATATATATATATATATATATTAATACTATGTACTAAACAAATGCAATCTACATACTTAAATTATTAAAAGTATAAAAAGTAGTAAAAGTGTTAAAACTAATAAGTGAAGTGTGTTTGATACTCTTTGTATATATTATAAGTTTAAAAATTATTAAAAGTATTGAAAGTATAAAAACTAAATGTTAGGAATACAAATATTCCTGTAAAAGTCTCGGTCACCTGATTATTGTAAAAGCATTAAGTTAGCTCGTAGTTAGTTTAGATATTAGTTAGTTTGTAGTAGTTTAAGTAACACCGTGGAGGACGGACGGGTCTTTACCCACTGTACACCTGATCCACAGCCCGCAGGAGGGCGTATACTGTAATTGTATATATACCCCTTCCCACACAAGGGAAGGGTTGGTTGTTTCTCATAATACACACACCTCATTAGGTGTTTCTCTCACTAGAAATCTCCCACTCTCTCAACTCTCTCTCTCTAACTTGTTAATCATGTTTATCATATACTTCCACAATCCAAGACCTCCCAATCCACATAATCAACAAAATATTTCGATCCTACAATTGGTATCAAGAGCCAAGGTTTCATCCTAGGATTGTTGGTGCTCAAATTTGTGGCTTGGTTTAGTGGTTCAATTTTTTTGGGTCGAAATGTTTTTTATGAAAACACCTCGAATTGATTTTTGGTTGTGGTGTTTTTGATGATTTGGTGGTATTGTTGTGTTTTGAGGTGTTAGTAGTACTTAATTTTTCACTTGGGTAGGTTGAATTAGTTGATTTGTTTGATGTTTGATGTGATTTAGTGCAAGTTTCTTGGATGAGATTAGCTTGTTTCTTGGTTGAGATTAGCTTGTTTCTTGGTTGAGATTAACTCAATAATGGGAAAAAGACAATCTTGCAAGATAGTGACTTTCTTGTATTTTTGTGTAAAGACAAACTGGCAAGATAGTGACTTTCTTGTATTTTTGTGTTTTGAGGTTAGCTCAAGATTGAGATTACCTCCAGTTTGAGTTTACCTTCAGATTGAGATTACCTCCAGTTTGAGTTTATCTTCAGATTGAGATTACCTCCAGTTTGAGTTTACCTTCAGATTGAGATTACCTCCAGTTTGAGTTTACCTTCAAATTGAGATTACCTCCAGTTTGAGTTTACCTTCAGATTGAGATTACCTCCAGTTTGAGTTTACCTTCAGATTGCGATTAACTCTAGTTTGTGTTTACCTTCAGATTGCGGTTACCTCCTAGCTGTGGTTACTCAAGTTTGTGGTTAGTTCAAATTTGCGGTTAGCTCAAGTTTGTCGTTAGCTCGAGTTTGTGGTTAGCTCAAGTTTGTGGTTAGTTCAAATTTGCGGTTAGCTCAAGTTTGTGATTAGCTCAGGTTTGTGATTAGCTCAAGTTTGCGGTTAGCTCAAGTTTGCAGTTCTCTCATCTCAAGTTTGTGGTTAGTTCAACTTTGCGGTTAGCTCAAGTTTGTGGTTAGCTCAAGTTTGTGGTTAGCTCAAGCTTGTGGTTAGTTCAAGTTTGCGGTTAGCTCAAGTTTGTGGTTAGCTCAAGTTTGTGGTTAGTTCAAGTTTGCGGTTAGCTCAAGTTTGTGGTTAGCTCAAGTTTGTGGTTAGCTCAAGTTTGCGGTTAGTTCAAGTTTGCGATTAGCTCGCATCTTTATATAAGTTGAACTACAACAAGAACCATCACGTTCATCAAACAACCATCTAATCATTTACCAATCCAACAGTTTCTCATTTTTTTAAGGCTAGTTTTTGGGTGTTTAAATGCATGAGATGACCACGAAGTTTATTTTGGTATCCCTTATTTGAGTTTGAAGTGGGTTTCACGAAGGCGCTTACTTATTTTATCTTGAAGTCGGGGTTGGTTGGATGCATGACTTTCAATGATACTTGCTCGTGATTAAGACTTAAGTTGAAGACTTGGCTTATCTAGTTACCAGCAATCGGGCTGGATGGTTGAAGACCTGGTTAACTATCACTTCAAGGAGTTACATTGTAGTGCTCAGTGTCACACTCAAATGCGAATGTGGATAGTCTCAAGAGGTGTTGTACTTATTCTTCTACATCGTTCTTTAATCAACAACAGTGCAAGCTTAAGTTACGGATTTGGGGAGTTCTTCTTCAGTTTCAACTTTGGTATATCGGGTTTACTTCATCAGTGGTCACTTCAAATAGCCTACATAAGGGTTGGTAAAGATAGTCAGAGAGAGTTTTTGTAGCAGTTGATTCTCACCAGATCCAGTTAAACCAATTTTGTTCTTCTCACAAGATTTCAAGTAGATGTGCGTATAATGTGTTGCTGATTCTGAGGTATCAAAACCAGCAAGGGGGAAGGAGACATACATCTTAATGCATAATGAGTACACGTGATGAACTTAATACTTCTTCTTAATTGAAGTTATCCCGGGAAGACAAATGTCATAACCGCAGAGAATATCAGTGTATTAACTTGTGGCGTTTGGTGTATTATTCCAACTACGTGGGGGAAGTGGTCTTCTGATACTTGTGGTATGTATTACTTCAGCTTTCAATAGGAAGAAATATGAGAAGAACAGTTGGTGTGTGAGATGATATTGCTTATCGACATTTTCATTCGTACTGATATGATTTATGGCAAAGTGCTTCTGGTTAATGTTTCATGTACACATTGTTATGCTGATTCCGATAAGATCGCAACCATCATGGGGAGAGATATGTGTACATTAAAGACGCACAACAGGTTCACGTGATCGGACTTAATCATATATTCCGAAGGAGATATCCGCAGAGATGATCAGTGCTTCAACCTGTTACTTTGGTGTTAGCATTTCTTCGTGTGTTGGATACATGCGTACAATATGGATTAAGTTGGTATGTGTAAGATAACTAGAAAGCATTTGGTGAAATGAAGATGTTGATATCATTTTCCCCTGAATAGACAAACTGCTCAAAACCGTAGAGTAATGTGAACATCGGGGACGTACAACAGGGTCACGTGATTGGGCTTCATCATACATTCCGGGATTGATTACCGCAGAGATGATCCGTGGTTCACCTTGTTACTTTGGGGTTTTCATTTTCTTCGAGGTTTTCAAGCATCATATAATGAGACTTTTTGCATCACTTCAACGACTTGGGGGAAGTGGTCTCATGTAGGTGATTGTCGGTTTGGGGGGAAGCTACCAAAGCTTCACATTGAGGAGGCCATAAAAAATTTCAGAAATTTGGTGGGTGTCTAGCAATTAACTCAGTTGTGAGATTCTAGTGATTTGTTAACTACTTGTGTTTGGTGAATTGTTGTGACTTAAGTCGTTTCGATTAGTCTGATTGTAATTTGACGTTGTGAGTTAATCTTTACGAATTGACTTATTACGATCAGATCTATTGTAACTTGACTTGTCGCGACTTGACACTTAATGCTAATTGTCACCTATCCAAGATCTCTCTCTAAGTCTAACTCGCATATTAGATCTTTCGGTTTCTTTTGTTGACTTTAGTAAAATCCCGAGAGAGAATCGATCTCTCGGTTTAAGTCACAAGAGTTGTAAAATCCCGTTTAAGATTATATCATGGCATCTACGAATTCAGACGATTATTCAGGAGCCTCAAAAGCTTTGGTGGTGAAAGTTTAAGAGATGTTGACTACGTACTTCTACAACGAGCTGAACGATAATCTCATTTTGGTGCTCATGTCAACATCTCCGTAAACTGTTTGGTATCCTTTGTACATATCTTATACAAATACGTAAATAGAGAAATATAAAACCTATAAAAACCATAAAAATCTGAAAAATCATAAAAATCCAAAAATATTCTTCTCACGACATGTCTCTTGTGTAATCAATATTATGTACGTTTCTAGAAATGTCATTTAATAATGACACGGAATCATACATATGCTTGAGCAAGAGTTTTTCGGTTTCAAATAAAGTTTTTTTTCTAAAACATGTCGTTTCTCAAAACCCGTACTTAAAATTATGGCTTGCAGTCATTTCAGACTGTAACCCGATCTTAAAATTATGGCTTGTAGTCATTTCAGGCTACAACCGGAACTTAAAATTATGGCTTACAGTTACTTCAGACTGTAATCCGGACTTCAAAAATATGGCTTGCTATTACTTCATATAGCAACCCGGTTTTCAAAATGAGGAAAACACATCGCCAAAAAGACGGTTGTTCCTTGTAAAGGATGCCGTTCATCCGAGCGTGAATTACTTTATATTCATGCACCCTCGATCTAATGTACCTTTCAGTGCATTATTTCTTGATAAAGAAGAGAAGTCTTCTTTTTTATCGCCAAATACTTTCCCTTCTATGATTTTTCCGGAAAGTATTTGTGCAAAACTTGGTGGTACCATGAAATTTTGAACGAAAATCAAATTGAACTCAAAAGTTTGATAAAAAATTTTCACTCAATCAATGGCGTTAATAGTTTATGAAAATATTTCAGTTTTAACATCCGTCATTGATTGAGGGGGAGAGTGATTTCTCAAAATTTTATGTATCATCAAAACTCCCCACACTTTGTACAAAACAAATGCAACAAAACGATTTGTGATGGATATGTGTCAGAATGAGTACATATTCAAAGAGTTTTCGTTAAAACTTCAAATCTTTTGGAAACTCGTCGAATCTGACACATAACAACCTCCCTCACATATTGAGGGGGAGCAAGAAAAAGTTCCTTTTTATCAGAAAACATTAAAAATTAACCGCATTTCTCTCCCAAAAGTTTTCTAAATTATTTAAATCAATTGAGATCAAAAATCTCGAAAGATTTGATATTTTTGATCGGGGGAGAGAATGTGATTTAAATATGAAATCTGATAATCAAACGTGATATTTAAGACTCAATAATAGGCTCCCACATAAGTGCTAAACACTTTCGAATATCGATGCACATATTGAGAGGGAGCGAAAGGCGTTTGCGGAAGTAATACCTAAGACTGACCATTTACTTTAATGCACGGAGTTATAAGGACGGTTAAGGTTAGGTATAAGTTCCCATGATCCACCAGAACCGGAAGGATCTTTCCAGGGACAATCTATAGATAGATTAGAAGTCCTTAGGAATGATTGAAAAAAGGAGAAAAGTGAGAAAGGGAAGAGTGCGGACTGAGATAGAGCTAGGACTGGAACAAACCCAACAAGGTTCTAGTGGTGAAGTCTCGGTAAGCACTGAAGGGGTTGAAGAATTAAAAAGAAATAAAAGTAGAAAGGGTGAAAACAAATAGCCCTCCAAATATTCAACCTTAGGGCAGAAACCGGGTTCAATTCATAATCTACTAGTGGTTACTAAATTAACACTAGTATTGAAGACAAGACGTCATGGACCCAGTGACGCACTGCACCAAACTTCCCAACCACTCAAGTTCTCTTAAAAGAACTTGTTTAATTCTCACGGGGAACCCTGTGCAATGTATCGACCGCTCATTGCGAGCTATGTTGATACCTAAAACAGGAGACGCCTCCCCAGTCTCCAGGAGCGGATCAAAACGCACTATTGAGCCTAGAGCCATGAGATCATCCATAAATCTCGTTAGGACACATTCCAAATATGCTTATTGTTTCACAAAATGTGGAAAATAAGATAAAATATTTAGAGTCCTACGCATTATCCTTGTGGTATTGCCAGAACATCCGAGTAATATGAAAATATTCACAATGAAGATGGAAATCCTTCTAGAGCGAACATCACTCAAGCTCTTGGTAGGTGACATGTGAGATCCATATTGGATCAATGATCAAGTGACAACTGGAAAGCAACAATGGTGCAATTCAATATTGAATCAAACTTGTTCTAGGATATGGATTGACGAATACTTTTGGTAAAACCTTTCAATGTGCTCACAAACTTACTTTTCGAGCACATTGATTGTGTAAAACCTTTCAAACAAAAGTATTTTTTATGGAAATTTGATTCAATGCTTAAAACTCTCGTCGTGTCTCAAAAATTGTTTATCATATGACACGCGAGTGATTTCTATAAATCAATTTCTCATCAATCCGTGAATATCTATTCACCGATTCACTATATCGTACTGTCTGCTTTAAGACGTTCCGGTATGAGAACATGCTTAGTATAAAGATTTCAAAGTGGATTCTTTGGAAAATTCATTACTACAAGCTGGAAATTCCTGTCAAGGAGAGTCTTCTTTAAAAGAGACTCTACCTGATCACAGGTCGGTTTTCACAAAACCGGAGGGTAGTCTATCCTCGCAGAACGAATGACAAAGCCATATTCGTTCTCTATCTTTATTGCTAACTGTTTTATTTCAGGGACACATATAAAGATGGCGTTGATGGCTCCTATTTCCAGCTGAATCGGGTCAATCCATACCTCATGCTCACACATCCACCACAATATCAATGAAGATGAGAGACTTGCTACAACAAATGTTGAGAGACTGCCAACAACGTTTCCGGAACTCTGATGAAAAAGTCTCCTGATCCACAACTCTAAAGTAAAGTCTCCTGATCCAGAAGGGTGTGAGCATGATGGTCCTTAAGTCACTACATCACATGAAGGCAATACAACTTTGGATGAGCTTGGAGATTTACTTTGGCTGATGATCTCAAAGAAGCTCAAAGATCACACATCACAAAGGAATTCAAATCACAAGTTCACTTGCTTGAAGTACAAAGTGTGTAGAAAAGTGAAGAATCAGATCCTACGAGCTACAGAGACGAAAAAATCTGAAAAATCATAAAAATCCAAAAATATTCTTCTCACGACATGTCTCTTGTGTAATCAATATTATGTACGTTTCTAGAAATGTCATTTAATAATGACACGGAATCATACATATGCTTGAGCAAGAGTTTTTCGGTTTCAAATAAAGTTTTTTTTCTAAAACATGTCGTTTCTCAAAACCCGTACTTAAAATTATGGCTTGCAGTCATTTCAGACTGTAACCCGATCTTAAAATTATGGCTTGTAGTCATTTCAGGCTACAACCGGAACTTAAAATTATGGCTTACAGTTACTTCAGACTGTAACCCGGACTTCAAAAATATGGCTTGCTATTACTTCAAATTGCAACCCGGTTTTCAAAATGAGGAAAATACATCGCCAAAAAGACGGTTGTTCCTTGTAAAGGGTGCCGTTCATCCGAGCGTGAATTACTTTATATTCATGCACCCTCGATCTAATGTACATTTTAGTGCATTATTTCTTGATTAAGAAGAGAAGTCTTCTTTTTATCGCCAAATACTTTCCCTTCTATGATTTTTTCGGAAAGTATTTGTGCAAAACTTGGTGGTACCATGAAACTTTGAATGAAAATCAAATTGAACTCAAAAGTTTGATAAAAAATTTTCACTCAATCAATGACGTTAATAGTTTATGAAAATATTTCAGTTTTAACATCCGTCATTGATTGAGGGGGAGAGTGATTTCTCAAAATTTTATGTATCATCAAAACTCCAGCTAGGACTGGAACAAACCCAACAAGGTTCTAGTGGTGAAGTCTCGGTAAGCACTGAAGGGGTTGAAGAATTAAAAAGAAATAAAAGTAGAAAAGGTGAAAACAAATAGCCCTCCAAATATTCAACCTTAGGGCAGAAACTGGGTTCAATTCATAATCTACTAGTGGTTACTAAAGTAACACTAGTATTGAAGACAAGACGTCATGGACCCAGTGACGCACTGCACCAAACTTCCCAACCACTCAAGTTCTCTTAAAAGAACTTGTTTAATTCTCACGGGGAACCCTGTGCAATGTATCGACCGCTCATTGCGAGCTATGTTGATACCTAAAACAGGAGACGCCTCCCAGTCTCCAGGAGCGGATCAAAACGCACTATTGAGTCTAGAGCCATGAGATCATCCATAAATCTCGTTAGGACACATTCCAAATATGCTTATTGTTTCACACAATGTGGAAAATAAGATAAAATATTTAGAGTCCTACGCATTATCCTTGTGGTATTGCCAGAACATCCGAGTAATATGAAAATATTCACAATGAAGATGGAAATCCTTCTAGAGCGAACATCACTCAAGCTCTTGGTAGGTGACATGTGAGATCCATATTGGATCAATGATCAAGTGACAACTGGAAAGCAACGATGGTGCGATTCAATATTGAATCAAACTTGTTCCAGGATATGGATTGACGAATACTTTTGCTAAAACCTTTCAATGTGCTCACAAACTTACTTTTCGAGCACATTGATTGTGTAAAACCTTTCAAACAAAAGTATTTTTATGGAAATTTGATTCAATGCTTAAAACTCTCGTCATGTCTCAAAAATTGTTTATCATATGACACGCGAGTGATTTCTATAAATCAATTTCTCATCAATCCGTGAATATCTATTCACCGATTTACTCTATCGTGCTGTCTGCTTTGAGACGTTCAGGTATGAGAACATGCTTAGTTTGAAGATTTCAAAGTGGATTCTTTGGAAAATTCATTACTACAAGCTGGAAATTCCTGTCAAGGAGAGTCTTCTTTAAAAGAGACTCTACCTGATCACAGGTCGGTTTTCACAAAACCGGAGGGTAGTCTATCCTCGCAGAACGAATGACAAAGCCATATTCGTTCTCTATCTTTATTGCTAACTGTTTTATTTCAGGGACACATATAAAGATGGCGTTGATGGCTCCTATTTCCAGCTGAATCGGGTCAATCCATACCTCATGCTCACACATCCACCACAATATCAATGAAGATGAGAGACTTGCTACAACAAATGTTGAGAGACTGCCAACAACGTTTCCGCAACTCTGATGAAAAAGTCTCCTGATCCACAACTCTAAAGTAAAGTCTCCTGATCCAGAAGGGTGTGAGCATGATGGTCCTTAAGTCACTACATCACATGAAGGCAATACAACTTTGGATGAGCTTGGAGATTTACTTTGGCTGATGATCTCAAAGAAGCTCAAAGATCACACATCACAAAGGAATTCAAATCACAAGTTCTCTTGCTTGAAGTACAAAGTGTGTAGAAAAGTGAAGAATCAGATCCTACGAGCTACAAAGACGAAAGAATGCTTAAAGACCAAAGAGCTTAATTTCAAAGGTGACCTCGCTTAGGGGGAGATTGTTAGGAATACAAATATTCCTGTAAAAGTCTCGGTCACCTGATTATTGTAAAAGCATTAAGTTAGCTCGTAGTTAGTTTAGATATTAGTTAGTTAGTAGTAGTTTAAGTAACACCGTGGAGGACGGACGGGTCTTTACCCACTGTACACCTGATCCACAGACCGCAGGAGGGCGTATACTGTAATTGTATATATACCCCTTCCCACACAAGGGAAGGGTTGGTTGTTTCTCATAATACACACACCTCATTAGGTGTTTCTCTCACTAGAAACCTCCCACTCTCTCAACTCTCTCTCTCTAACTTGTTAATCATGTTTATCATATACTTCCACAATCCAAGACCTCCCAATCCACATAATCAACAAAATATTTCGATCCTACACTAAAAGTATAAAAAGTAATAAAAGTTTTAAAACTAATAAATATACATTAAAGCTACATTTATATTATATACGGTTCGGTTAACCACTGATATCTAAAAGTAAATACCGAAACCGAATCGTGATAAGCGGTTTTTCCGGTTTTGGTTTTTTCGGTTTCGGTTTCTTTGGTTTCGGGTTTTTTTTAGTTTCGGATTGAGTGGTTTGTCATAACATGACACTCTAAGCAACTATAACCCAATGCATATGACCCCTACGATGTCAAATATATGACCAGTGATAACCTAACGCACATGACCCATGACCCATGTGAATTAGCCATTATCACCGGTCATGCATGGTTTCCATTACACTGAAAGCCACTATAACCCAATGCACGTTACCCATGACCCATGTTAATTACCAATTGTCAACAGTCATGGATGTGTCGTAACATGACACTCTAAGCAACTATAACCCAATGCATATGACCCGACCATATGATGTCATATACCCATATTAATGAATGTGACCAATGATAATTACCTAATGCACATGACCCATGACCCATGTGAATTAGCCATTATCACCGGTCATGCATGGTTTCCATTACACTAAAAGCCACTATAACCCAATGCACGTTACCCATGACCCTTGTTAATTACCAATTGTCAACAATCATGGATGTGTCGTAACATGACACTCTAAGCAACTATAACCCAATGCATATAACCCGACCATATGATGTCAAATATCCATATTAATGAATGTGACCAATGATAATTACCTAATGCACATGACCCATGACCCATGTGAATTAGCCATTATCACCGGTCATGCATGGTTTCCATTACACTAAAAGCCACTATAAGCCAATGCATGTTACCCATGACCCATGTTGTCACACCCCGCCACGGCGGAAACGCGCGGGTGTAACTTCATGGATATCATCACAACACCTGGTGTCTACATAGAGAACAACTACATGCACATAAATAGAGCAATGTACAAACACAAAGTGTTGTAACAATACCCTAAAATAAAATAACCAAAACAAAACATAAATCCAAACATAGAGGATAAATCACTTCCAATGCAACTAAGGTCTCGTCTATCCACATCCTTCTATCTTATCTTTAGAAAGCTCACCTGAAAATGATGCTTAAAACGTCAACATAATGTTGGTGAGATTCATAGGTTTAAGACTCAACACACAAGGCAACCGAATTTACTGTGATTATAAAATATAGCTGGACAAATAAATTATAGTTATCATATTGCTACATGCATTTGCAAGTTAATATCCACACATAAAGGCAACAACACTCATAAGGCAACCATTGGGCGGAACGTGCCCACCGATCCAAAGTAGTACCCATCAATATGCCATCAATTAGGTCGCATGCGCGAGCAACAGGGTAAGCACCCTCCCAATTGAATCCCAAAAACCGGTATCGAGTAGGAGTATTACTCTCCAATTGGATACTCCCCCCCCCAATTAGACCACACCGCATTATCATCACAATATCCAATCCACATAATTTGGTACGAGTAGGAGTATTACTCTCCAATTGGATGCTCCCCCCCAATTGGACCAAACATATATATCCACACAAGCAAATAATCACACAAAGCATACATACGACAACATTATAAGTTCAAGCTCTTTAATATCACACACATAATCACAGTAAACCAAAACATTTAAGACAAGCATCATTCCCATCCCAAGTTTAAAACAAAGTAAAAATATGGGACTATGAACTCACCTTAAACTCCGCAGCTCCACAAAACAATACACAATCTATAATACACAAAAATAATCCACATTACACAAGGTCAAGCTAAAAGCTACAACCCATGTAATACACATATGATGGATGTCTAAGACTCATATGACCCACCATGGATCTCCTAGACACCACACTAACTAATACCATAACTTAGTACTCACTAAATCCCTTGCACTCTAAAACTCAGAAAATGCAGAATTTTTGAGTACATTCACTCACATGAAATCACGACAAATAAAGCTTAACAACTCACACCAAAAATTTACCATGGTCTCTCATAAGCATAGAAGCTAATCCCAGAAGGTCATGGACCAATAACACACACAAGTACTCATAGAAAATTCAAACTTGTCAACTACTCAAATTCGGATCTGAGCGCACACCAAAAAGTTTTGATTTTTAATAATTACTTCCACAAGTTTTTATCGCGAATCCTTTTCGTGGTATTCTAATATAACTTAAAACTTAACTATTCCAGAAGACCAAGTCAAAATACCACTTTTACAACCACATGCCACCCTCAAACTTTTACCCAAAATCTGTCCCGGTTTGACAGCTTTGACACCTTAACAAAGAAAAATCAAAAGACCGACTTCCCGACCTCAAAATTGATCGTGGCTGGACTTTTTGAAAAGCTATTTCATTATACTTCAATTTAGACTTAAAATTCATGACTTAACTCATCACCATCTGTTATATACACTCACATCTTTACAGCCTTACAAATCTATCCAAACCCTAACTCAATAACTAGCATGTTTTACGCTCAATTCTCTTCACCAATCATCATAATATTACTAATTATTGATCCCAACATGTTTTATAACATTAATTTACAGAAGTTAACACAAACCCTAATCCATCATATTAATTATTACATGAATCATAACAATAATTGATTAATTACACATAAGGGTTAAAGATTTTACCTTGATTCTTGATTATTGCTAGACAATTATGAAACCCTAATTTTTCCCCTCTTGATTCTCCATGTGTCGACCCATAATTGCAGAAAAAATGTTTTAGGGGTGTTTGGTTTGGTATATATATTAATTAGGGATAATTCTTGGGCCTAAGAGTCATATTTGGACTCAAATTGGGTTTCCTTTTTCCCCCTTATCCTTTAAATCCGAATTTTACATATATAAAATATATATTTTTATTTTTTTTTATTAAATTTATTTATTACACTCAAAACCTCATACTTTTCATATTTTATATATTCCCATATCGAAACCTAACGTCTTACGCGATAAACCTTAATTTTACGACAAACCGGAAAATAATCATTTTCAA